>PQXJ01000552.1:0-21878 GCA_004786225.1 Botryotinia narcissicola | reverse complement strand
GTTTTCAAAAAGTGCGGAATATTTAGCGGATTCAGCGCGGATTTGTACATCCAAACTAGCCATTATTATATATACTTATTTGATAAAAAATCATATTTAGTTTTAAAACCTTATATTTTTTTAAAAATCTTTTTAATTATTTTTATTTTTTAATATTTTTATAATATATTATTATTATATTATAAAATCAATCAAAATCTCAGATTCAATGGTTCTTAAACTCATAAATATATTAATGAATATATTCGAAGAGATGTAGTAAAGTTTTCCTGTAAAGATTTAGGAAACATTTTATTCGAAGTCCCAATAAAAACATTTCTGGGGAATCTGTTAGATTTGTTAGATTTGTTAGATTTGTTAGATTTGTTAGATTTGTTAGATTTATTATTAATTCTTATATTATTGTATATGAATAGAAATACTTTTAATATATTCAGTATTACCAAATTTATACAATTTAAAAGTATCTAAATATCTATTTCAATAAATATTTAGAATATATATCAACTAGTCTGAGAACCATTACATTTAGTTTTACGAAGGCTTTTTTAATTGATTGCTGGGTCCGTATACTTGCAAACAAAACAGTCATGATGAGATCCTATTCTGATGTTCTTATTTCTAGTAATAAAGCAATAACCCTTTTTTCCAATGTACACTATCAAAACTTTTTAGAATGTATCCAAATAAAATAAAATAAAATATCATGGAATCTATAAAGTGTTGAGTTTATCATCAAATATCATATTGATATATTCATTTATCGAAAGTGATATTCTGGCTTACAAAAAGGCAGTATTCATTAAAATCAAGCCGTCGTAGACAATCAATAACTTCCTTTTAATATATTCATATAGTCTAACTGAATTCTAATCAATTTTGTATTGCTTTATATTAACAGTTTATTATTTAATGGAGTATTATTTAATTTAAGTTTATGTAATGAATTGGTCCAGATTCACATTTCAAATTCTTCTTATAATATCGAAACTAAATAAACTCATCATTTCTCCAAATATTGTACTATCTTACAGTTATTCAAAGTATTAAGAAGTATGTATCTTCAATTTCTCTGTAATAATTTTAGTATAGATGAATTCAGAATATTTGATATATTTGAGAAGGGAGTCTTCGAGATTCCTGGAAAGCTTAATCAAAGTTTCGAAACGTTGTATCCTCTCCCATGTATGTTTTGTAATCACAATCCCGAATATTAACACCTTACATACCAATATCTCGATCACCCCTCAAAATATCTACTTCGATCGAAATTAGTAAGTTTAATAGTCTAATCTTTACTTTTTGATACAATGGTACTATCATAGGTTTAGAATCGATTTATTGTTAATCAACACATTCAGAATGTTCTACTTTTAGAAGATTAAAAAAAAACCCCCTATCTACATGAATTTAGATTGAAATACTATTTTCATTGGATATAATGAAAAGAATCACAGATCCCACATAAATTGAAATTTCTGGAAAAGGCTCAATTTCATATCCACAAACTTCAACTCAAAATATTGTCATTTTATATTAGAGCTAGAATGACAATATTCACAAAAATCAATTTACATGAATTTCTAAATACTAGACCTCAAATGCTATTCAATACTAGTGGAGGTGTTAGTATAGATAACGTTAGCATTCGTAGCAATTATCATCGAGTATTCGTTGATAACGCATTTCATTGCTATAATATAGTTTCTAGCAGCGCGTCAGAACCTGTATACAGAATACAATATTTATTGCTTTAATAACCAATAATCTCTTTCGACAGTTTATAATATGTACTCGAGGAGTGAAATAGTCAAGTAGTGTTGATGAAACTTGAATTTTAGTAATCCGAGTCCTGTGAGGAGATAGCTCAGTCTCATCTATTATTTTCAATTTAACATGAAGTTCAAAGAACATACCTCACTTTGACGTTATCACACAATGGGGGTTTGAATGACTCGATCAAGACAAAAGAACGACAATAAAACTCTTTCTCTTCTGAGGTCCAGAAGTAACTCCCAAATCCTGTCGATCTCGAAAAGATTGAAACCCAGCCTAGGTCTCAAAACAAGAACAATTATGTAGGTTTTACCCCTTGTAGGAGTATACATATAATATAAAGCACATATCATATCGTATCATATCATACATCGTGACTGATAGCCTTTCAACTTCCACTTATCACATCAATTAACATATCAAACGACATCCTGCTATCCTTTTCCTTCTACTCCATATTCAGTCACCCCTTATCCATATATCCTGAATGGTAAGTTGAAAATACTCAACCTTAGTAGCCTTTTCAATATTCTGATCATGCCTCTCCCCTTGTAGACAAGGAACGAGTTCGAGGGGATAATACTCAAAATGCTGAACGAAGACATCATAATCGGCCGAATGCAGACATGATATCTGGAACACGTAATTAGAGATATACCGGTAGACCCCAGGTTTGAAAACAAATGACGACATTAGAGGCTACAGTATCCCATGTAACGACAAACTCCCGAGTCAAGCTTGTACAGTGCAGAACAAAGTATGAAGGTGGCAATCACTTAAACGTAAACAAAATGCCTTCGTCACAATGTAGATTCAAGTTATCTCCACGTGCATGTCGGAAAACAGAGTGGCTCGAGAACGAACGAACGGTGATAAACTAGACACGAGAAGGTCATTCCCTGCTACGAGGTATACATTTATATTTTTCCAACAGGAAATCAGGGTCACCGGTGAAGTTCATATCCATTGCCAGAGATGGTAAATCGGTGGATTCCAGATTTCAACAAGAGACGGTAGATTAGATAACACACATGTAGATACCATTTCAAATTGAAATAGTATCACTGTACGGTATGGCAGGATTCAGACAGTGGCGAATTCATGTACCAGTAGTATGGAGATCACATACCACTATCCCAAGAGAACAAATGATTCAAAGTAACGGATAATAATCAGTTCATGTAGTAGACAGAGGTCTCGATGAAGTTGACCTTATACTATCGAAGAACTCAGATAGAAGTACTAGATACCATCATATTATTCGAGAACATGAGTTGTCATAGAGGCAAACAAGCATGTGGAAATTCGAATAGCAGAGGTGAGTTCTATTGAGGACAGAAATGGAGGAAGGCGGTGACACGAGGGATGTTGGAGAGGGGAAAAAAAAGTGGCACCATTCAAGGATGGCGCGTCGTCAAAATTTAATGCCAAGCAACAACAACAACATCACGGAAACACGCGTACAGAAAAACAATCACGAGTAGGAACAGATATATGAAGATCAAGAATTGTGTGTTGATGTTTTTGATTATCTCATGGACCAACCATGCCGGAATACCCCAATATCCTTATGATACAATAAACACCTGAAAGCAAAGACCCATTTCCGTAACACACCCATCTTCCGACACAACAAGTCGAGGAAGAAAATTCATAATAGACGTAGAAAAGAACCGTAAATATGCAACCGTTTAACCACCGAAACCGTAAAGAGTACGTCCTTGACGCTTGAGTGCGTAGACAACGTCAAGGGATGTGACAGTCTTTCTCTTGGCGTGCTCAGTGTATGTGACAGCGTCGCGGATAACACCCTCCAAGAAGCTCTTCAGAACACCACGGGTCTCTTCGTAGATCACTAGGTGAGAATGTTAGATGTGTATTCGTGCGACGAGATGTGCGAAGCCATAACTTACTGGCAGAGATACGCTTGACACCACCACGACGTGCAAGACGTCTAATAGCTGGCTTAGTTATGCCTTGGATGTTGTCTCTCAAAATCTTGCGATGACGCTTAGCACCACCCTTTCCGAGACCCTTGCCACCCTTTCCGCCTGTGAAGAAGATGCGTTAGCAGATTGAACGCGATGAGAGGAAGGAATGAATCCAATTGAATGGAGGTGAGGTAAGGCAAGGACAGGGAAGATACTTACGTCCAGTCATGATGAATGTGGGATATTAAAAGGGGAATGTGTTTGGGGTATTGGTATTTGGTTGCTTGGAAATTTGGAATGGCGTTGTGGGATAGAATATAGAGATATTAAGAATTGGTATTTGGGAAGAAGTTCTGTAGTTCTTATCAAAAGATGCACTAAGTCCCCTTCCGCATCACCACGCTAAGTTAAAAACGCGCTAATACCAATCGGTTCAACATCAACAACAGGCCAGAGCAAGCTTGGTAAGCATGAATGGAAATTCTGATTGGTTGGATGGAGAAAGTAAGAATGCTTGAGTAATTGATTAATGCAATAAGGCTGTGAAATTAGGTAGAAGTTAGAACCCGATGGGCAGGTGCTTGATTACGGATGAGGAAAGGGTTTTATCATTTATGCTTCATAGGGCCGATCGGTACAGTCATATGTATGTATTGATAGCACTAATATAGATAGGTAGGTAGAGAAGAGGAGTACAGGAGGATATTCACAAAGCATTCAAAGGTGGATGAGGAAATACAATTCAGTTCTATTGAGAATCGCTTTCACCAACTCATTGTCATTCTCGGCTTTTGGTCATTGCTGAGATAGTCACATTAGGTTGAAACTCGGAGGTTGAACACAAAGTCTTTTAAGCACGGTAGAGTGTCCATTCACCAACATGATACGGCATCGTTCTTCTTTTCTTGCAGGATGATTAATGGTAACTTGGTAAGCATTTACCAGCAGGATGAAACCCGTGGTATCTAGTCGTAGCATCGAGTAGTTGCCTTTTATTGCATACTACAGAACAGTGCAGTACAGCACTTTCAAATTCAAATTCAAATGCCATGCCACACAATACTCAAACCTAATACCTGTTCCTATTCCATTCCTCATTCCTTCTCTTTCGGATCTTTCCCCAGTCTATTCACCATCCGGTTGCACTTGACTGGGTAGTTGCATAATGAGATCCTTGTTTTCCAAATCAATCCACTTTGTACCGCTTTAAAAAATGTCCCTTGAATTCTCATTGGTCAGTTTGCTGTAAAAAACAAAAGTTCTTTTTTCAAGCGATTTGAACAACTCAAAGCTCCTTCCTTCCCACAGATTACACTAGCGTGTTTTTTCCACAAAAGCACAGCCAAATCAATCACTCACTAGCGTACTTTCGGATACAAATAATCGCCATCGCCCATTCCCATCTCTTTTCTTCTACATCATACAACCACCACTTCAATATCCACTTCATCCATTTCATCAATCCACAACAACCATAAAAGAACTCCATCAAATTATCCATTAGAAGTATCAACAATGGTTCGTACCAAGCAAACTGCCCGTAAGTTATTATCCCTATCCTCTTGATTACACTTCAATCATTACCTCTTTGTCGCGTCGGTCGCAAAAGAATCACGTTTGCGACCGATCGCCATTTTCAACAACGCGACTCCTCTTCGCCACATTAACATTACTGTTTGAGCACCATTGCTAATACTTCATAGGTAAATCCACTGGTGGTAAGGCACCAAGAAAGCAACTTGCTTCCAAGGCTGCCCGTAAGAGCGCCCCTTCTACCGGAGGTGTCAAGAAGCCCCACAGGTAATTACTCACTTTCTGTCTCTTGCTTCTACAATTGCTAATTCCTTTCAGATATAAGCCAGGAACTGTCGCTCTCCGTGAGATCCGTCGTTACCAAAAGTCGACTGAGCTCTTGATCCGAAAGCTCCCTTTCCAACGTCTCGTTCGTGAAATCGCTCAAGATTTCAAGTCTGACCTCCGTTTCCAATCTTCCGCCATCGGTGCTCTCCAAGAGTCCGTTGAGGCCTACCTCGTCTCCCTCTTCGAAGACACCAACTTATGTGCCATCCACGCCAAGCGTGTCACCATCCAATCTAAGGATATCCAATTCGCCCGTCGTCTCCGTGGTGAGCGTGGTTAAATTTGGTTTCTTTTTTGACTTCTCGATGTCTTCAGCCTGAAAGCGCTTCGGCTTTAGGTCGATTGACACTGGCGATGAATCGGGGTGGATGATAATGCTTTGGGGGTATCTTACAAGGGTTTTACGGCACGGAGTTCATTTTCATTTTATGGGGGACCTGCGTTCTTACAGGCTGTACATTATTCAGCCAGCGACGGTGCGCTGAGCTAATGACAACAGATAACAATTACGATTAGTTATCAATCTTTCAAACATCCATCCTCTTATTTACTACTGTGAATGCTGTGAAATGGCTTATATTGTGTGAAGTAACATCCTCATCCAGACGCTGCTGCAATGGCGATCAAAGTGCCTGTGCTCTAGAATGGACTTCGCATACCCGAACCAAATTTCTGGCTGGTCTTTGAGCCCTCAAATATGTTGCCTTTTCCTTTCTGTTTTGCATGTCCATCTCTGTATGTATGTCACTTCATATGGTCGACGATCATGGATATCGACCTGTACGCATTCGGAAGTTACGCCTCGAGTTGGATATTCATTATTTATCCTCTTCGAGCTCTTACTTCTTCCACATTCGTAATTCTGCCTGCTGGTAGATTGTTCCAAATATTACAACTACATAGCAGCACCTTTCCCTACTGCAATATCAATACATTCTCAATACAATGGCCTCACCGCTAACACCCACTTAGGATTTTTGCCCTCTTCTTTCCTCACTACCCCCCACATGACTTACGTGCCTTTTCACCTCTACCGCCATAGCTACTATGAACTGCTGACTGACCAAGCTATCATTTATCCCATGGCTCATTACCCTTGATACGATTGTTGTTGTATCAGGTCAGCAGCGTCAAGCAATCTTATCCCTTTGTGCCTTTGTAAAGCGTAATCATTTTACTATGGAATGTTCAGCTGTATCCTTTCTATTTGGATTGTACCTATCAATACCGCAACCGGTTCTCGAACAATTTGGAAAGCAAAGGACCTATAGATTGCTTCAGATACTATGTTAGGTGTTCCTGTTGAAGACTTGGGGGTATGTGATGTATCTGATCGTCCTCCCTCATTCTCCCTCGTCTCACCACCAGACAGCTCGTATTCAATCAGTTCTGTCATCGCTACAAACCTATGAGATCACTCCGCCCATCTTCTTGAGCCATTTTTCCAATGCTTGAATGCTCACAACGTTTCTACTTTCCTTGCTACTGAGAACAGCAATTCAATCATGTTCACTGCGGGCTTGTTTCAAGAGAATGATTGCCATATATTCAGAGCTTCCTAAAATATCACTCCACAACCTTCATGAATGCTTCAATGTTTGACAGTGCAATTATTCTACAGAATAGGTTTAACCTTATTTTCGCAAGTGGCCAGAAAATCATCTACACAGACTCTTCAATGGTAATCAAGAAACTTATCTCATTTTATCATCGCCATTGAAGACTTTCATCTCACCCTTTGATCCGGAACCTCAATTCGACTACACCTTCTACTAATCCTGCTCTTTTGCCTTGTGAAGGGAAGCATGTCCAGCCTACTCGTGTAAAGATGCTCTTCAGATTTCTACACCAAAACCTCCATGATACCCATACCACGAATGTGCTTAAAACAACTTTGTGACTTATCTTCATCTTCTGGAACTTTGAAAGAATTGAATTTGACAGAAATAAACGAATCGAAATAGAAAGTGTATCTAGCCATAAGAACGCCACTATTAAATTCACACTTCGAATAGACCAAACGTACTTAATCTATGCGCCTTCAATGCTCCTCGAGGATACCAACCGTAGTGTACTATTCTCCTCCTCCATTGGATGGTAGCGGCAAAAAGCACTCACTGTCTCAGGACAACATGTTGCAGAGCCTGCTCCTCCAAACATACGCCACATATTCAAACTTCCCTATAAAAGACATCGCTTCACCCTTGCATTTGGGCCTCACAAGCAAAGCAAGCTTTGAGGTAACATTTACATTCATGAGGATTTAGGTATTCGAAGCTGTTAGAAGTGTGATTAGATATACTTTGAACGGCGAGCACGAGAAGAGGCTTTGAACTATGAGTTATCGAGAAACGAAAGATCATAACGTTCAAAGTATGGAGCAGTCAAATGATGAATGTAAATATATGTTCCGTTCCTGGAGATTGAAGCAGTGGAGGCAAGGAATAGTGATGAACAGTTCACTAAGACGCGTCAAAGAGTCTACATTAAAGGTTCGGTTCGTCGGTTTCCCATGTAGGTAGTTACGGTCATTGTTCAAGAAGAAAGAACAGATTTTGGTGACTCTTTCTTTTCCACACAGTAAAAGTAAAAACGCAATTTATAAAAAGCAAAGCATGCCCCAGAAAATTCAGCTACCTAGTAATAGTACTTAAACATCGCGTTGAGTTGGTATGAAATGCTGCTTCTCCAACTGGCCTGAAGTAACAGCACGGAATGCGGTGCCGCTTTTGAGCCAGCCCTACGCCTTACAAGAAGGCTATTTTACTTCAACCTCAGGTACAGCCATTTTTAATCAGCAACATCAACAGCACCAACAGGGCTGCCTCTTCAAAATGAAGTTCAATATTGAGTATGTGTTTATTCAACTGATAGGAAAAAGTATTATTTGAACTGATAGATGAACCAGTGATTTGCCAGTGCTCTTTCCATATCCTAGGATATATCCAGGTAGGCATCCAAGATGATCTTGATACTGAGTCCAGATTCTGATTTGTTACATAGAACAATATGCGTATGTTATTTCACTTGGCTATATTTTACACCAGAAAGAACGTTCGATGCTAATGTATGATGTTAAATCAGCTATATGTGCGATCTGAAAAGTATTTTGCCCCTTGCCTACTCACCGTAAGATCATCCGTTGCTGATATGTTTAACAGGAACACTTGATGCCGGCGGCCATTGTGTTTTGGAGATGCCTTCGGGTACTGGAAAGACCATCTCACTGCTGTCTTTGATCGTTGCGTATCAGCAATACTACCCAGAGCACAGGAAACTCATTTACTGCTCACGTGACACAAACCAACCCTGAAGATGAAGGAGACATACTAATGAGTGCTTAGGTACTATGTCCGAAATTGAAAAAGCGTTGGCGGAATTGAAAGCTCTTATGAAATATAGGGCGGAACAACTCGGGCACCAGGAAGATTTCCGTGGATTGGGATTGACTAGTCGTAAAAATTTATGCCTTCATCCTTCTGTGAAGCGGTAGAAGAGTGGTGCTGTTGTGGATGCTCGCTGTCGAAGCTTGACTGCTGGATTTGTGAAAGAGAATAAGGAGAGGGGTGAAGATGTACCGGTGTGCATTTATCACGATGTAGGTTTCTTCGTTATTTTGATCAGCATTGTACTGACGCGTCTATAATAGAACCTGGACCTCCTCGAACCACATAATCTTATACCAAATGGAGTATGGACGTTAGATGGGATAATGAGATATGGCGAGGAACACAAGCAATGCCCATACTTTACTTCCAGGCGAATGGTGAGTGTTGATGTCTTTGCAGCTTCGGTAACTAATGGAAGTAGATGTCCTTCTGCAACGTGATCATTTACTCGTACCATTACTTACTCGACCCCAAGATTGCCGAGAGAGTTTCTAAAGAGCTGTCAAAGGATTGCATAGTTGTATTCGACGAAGCACACAATATTGATAACGTGTGCATCGAGTCCTTAAGTACTGATATCACAGATGACTCGCTTCGAAGGGCCACTCGTGGAGCAATGAATCTTGAAAGCAGGATTTCAGACTTGAGGGATAGCGATTCAGAAAAACTCAAGGATGAATACGCCAAGTTGGTCGAGGGACTGCGCGGTGCTGACTAAGCTCGAGCAGAAGATGCCTTCATGTCAAATCCTGGTTCGTTTATATTCTATCTCGCACCAAAAATGCATAGTTACTCACATCTTTTTAGCTTTACCAGATGATCTCCTCAAGGAAGCTGTCCCGGGAAACATTCGGAGAGCTGAGCATTTTGTCGTTTTTTTGAAACGCTTCATCGAGTACCTCAAGGTAAGTAGAGCTATAGCCGTATCGAAAAGCTAGCGGCTAATCTTAAGAAGACACGAATGAAAGTCCGGCAAGTTATTTCGGAGACACCGGCATCTTTCTTGGCTCATCTCAAAGAGTACACGTACATCGAGAAGAAGCCACTTGGATTTTGCGCAGAACGTCTAACATCTCTTGTGCGGACTTTGGAACTTACCAACATTGAGGACTATCAGCCACTTCAGGAAGTTGCAACTTTTGCCACCCTCGTAGCGACATATGAAAAGGGATTTCTTCTTATACTCGAGCCTTATGAGTCTGATACCGCCGAAGTTCCCAATCCTGTTCTTCACTTCACCTGTCTTGATGCCGCAATAGCAATTAAGCCCGTCTTTGAGCGTTTCAGCTCCGTAATTATCACGTCAGGTACTATTTCTCCACTCGAGATGTATCCTAAAATGCTTAATTTCGAGTGTGTTGTTCAGGAGTCTTACCCCATGACTCTCGCTCGACGCTCTTTTTTGCCTATGATTGTCACAAGAGGATCTGACCAGGTTGCGATTTCTTCGGGATTCCAAGTTCGAAATGAGCCTGCTGTTGTCCGTAATTACGGTAATTTACTAACGGAGATGTCTAAGCTCACTCCGGATGGCATGGTCGTTTTCTTTCCATCCTACTTATACATGGAGTCGATTATTAGTATGTGGCAAGGAATGGGTATTTTAGATGAGGTTTGGAAATACAAGCTTATTCTCGTGGAAACTCCTGATGCACAAGAAACATCTCTAGCACTAGAGACCTATCGCACTGCGTGCTGTAACGGACGGGGAGCTATCCTTCTTTGTGTCGCTCGTGGAAAAGTTAGTGAGGGTATCGATTTCGACCATCAATACGGACTCACTGTTCTATGTATTGGAGTACCATTCCAGTATACCGAATCTCGAATTTTGAAAGCGCGGTTAGAGTTCCTCCGTGAAACATACAGGATTAGAGAGAATGACTTCCTATCCTTCGATGCCATGAGACATGCAGCCCAATGTTTAGGACGTGTACTCAGAGGAAAAGATGATTACGGAATCATGGTGTTGGCCGACCGTCGATTCTTGAAGAAGCGAACTCAATTGCCAAAATGGATCAACCAGGCGATTCTCGATAGTGAAGTCAATTTGAGTACGGATATGGCGGTAGGAAGTGCGAAGAAATTTTTACGGAATATGGCACAGTCATTCAAGGTTAAGGATCAGGAGGGAATCAGTACGTGGAGCTTGCAAGATCTGGAAAAATTCAAGGAGAAGCAGTATGAAGAGACACTTCAAGCATTGAGAGGTGGTGGGAAGGGCGACCCAATGGATGGCATCAAGAATGGCAACGAGCAAACAGTTAAAGAAGATGAGTATGGCATGGATGACGATGAAATGGAGGCGTCGATGATGCAGTTAGATGCATAGGTAGACTTTTATGGATAATCATCTATTGACGTCTAGGAAAGGCCATACATCATAATTGTAAGATAGCAATGACGGCTTTTTGGCCCAAGAAAGGAAAATAAATTGGTTCATTTGGTATCTAATTCTGGAGTAGGGCTCTAATAATAAAAAAGGTGTAACCACGGCCATTACTTCTAATTCATGCTCTTCGCCACAGTCCAAAAGCTGTCCATTTTGGACCTTGTCAAAGCATCTCGAGCTGCACTATCTGTCTCGCACACCTTACTTTGCCACTTCCTGAATGCTCTAGACTTCTGCTCTCCTTCCCAGACCAATTGGCATTTGTTCAGCGTCATGTCCTTCAACTCCCCCTTCTCATCTTCTGCCTTCAACCAATCTTGCAATGCATCTGCTTTTGTACCCTCCTTGATTCGTGTGGGCGAGTTTTCAGTCCAGTCTATTCGTTGCATCATAAGCTTTTTATATTGCCTGATGCTATGCTCGCCACCCTCGACAACCACCAAATTGAATCTTGGATGTAAAATACAGATGCCTGTGAGAGCATGCTGTTCTGCGTTTTTGGCGATTTTGAATCTGTGACTACCGTTCGCAAGGCTCCCAATCTTAAATACTAAAGCATGAATGCCCTTTGCGGCATCCTTCTCTTGATTTGCAGCCAATTTCTCATGTCTCTGTTCTTTCGTCAACTTTCGATCTTGGTTCGTCTCGACATGTTTCTGGTGTCGATCTGCGATTTCTCGGTTGACACGAGCTTCGACTGCGGTTGGATCCTTAACAGCTTCTTTTCCTAATACCCTCATAATATTTCCCTTCTTGACCTTGGGAGGCGGCGCGGGCTCCAATCCTAGTCTAATCTTTGCTTGCTGTTCCTTCAATTCAGCCATTCGACGCTGTCTCCGTAGTTTAGCTTGTTCTTTCGCGGTTAGGAACATAGGTTTGGGCGCAGGTGCATTTTTTTCTTGAGGTGGTTCAAGTAAAACGGGATGCTGAACATATTCTGTAATAATTGAGTCTGGGGTACCGATTTTGAGAGTCTTTGGATTCGAAATATCGTCGTAATTCTTGCCATCTACCAGGCCTTCGTCCCACCATTCGATCTCTGGCGGTGCTTCGACAAGAAATTTCTTCTCGGTATCGATATCCTCGTCAATGCCAATCTTTCGCGAAGACTCGGCGATACGCTTTTTCATAGCCTCTAGGGCGGCCTGTCTTCGAAGTGCATTTGCTTGTGCTATATACTTTCCCTTCTGGTTGAAAACTAGTTGTCTCGAGTGTCGATTCTTTGGCGTTGCTGTTTGCCCTCCTAGGCTCATATCAAAGTATGGATTGTTGCGGATCTCTTCCGTCGAAGGCCCCGAAATATCGAGTTGTTTCCTAGGCTTCGCCGTCGCCTTTTGTTGTTGATGGCGAGCATTTCCGATGCTGGTTGCGAACTTGGGCGCAGTTGATTTTGAAGGCTTGTATTGTCCAAGGTCTTGTAGTGCTGGGTGAAGATCGACATTCAAACCTCCTTTCGCAAGCATAGGATGTAAGCCAACATTTAACCCACCCTTTGCCTTGCTACCGCCGACTGCAGCTGCGACTCTGGCTTTCAAAGATGCGAGCTTCTCGGCAGCAGACTCTGGCTTGCCAACACGGCTGGAGGAATCATGTCGAGGTGCCAAAATTGGAGAGGCTTTCCCTCGATCCATGTTGTCGAAAATATATGTTTGTCAATTGTGTATTGGAAAAGATATATATGGCGCACATACACGAAGTCGGTGATCCTGAAGTATCGTAATAGTTAAGTGCTCACACGCGAATCATGAGGAAGCTCTGCCTGGGCGTACCAAAAACCTAGAACTTTGGTCAACACGTGATCAATAGATGGGGTTATCGTGCTGCCTTATCAGTACCGGGGGCCGGCGAAAAAAAAAGTTTCCCCGACGAAAGGAACTTTTTTTTGTATCTACATTGAAGCTTCAACTTGCGAACTCTTCGGAATCGCAAATTTCCAATCTAATCAAACAACCTATGGCAGTATTCCTGCTTTAGCGTTAACTGCCAATCACAATGAATATCTCACAGCCAGTTCCGTCAGCCATTGAGAGCGTTGACTTTGCATTTCTTTCCACGGCTGAGATTAAATCTCTCTCTGTAAAGAGGATAGAGAATCCTGTTACTTTTGACAGTCTTCTTCACCCAGTTCCAGGAGGTCTTTACGATCCAGCTTTAGGCGCATGGGGTGACAATAAGTAAGCAATGTATCCATTCAATTGCATAGAATACTAACATTAGAAAGCTGCACAACATGTAATCTCAGTTCCTTTTCCTGCCCGGGTCATGCAGGCCATATCGACCTACCCGCACCCGTTTACCACCCAACTTTTATGGATCAAGTTTTGCGATTATTGCGATCAAAATGCAAGTACTGCCATCAGTTTAGAATGTCTCGCAAGGAGGTCAATCGATATGTTTGCAAGTTGCGCTTGATTCAACACGGTCTGCTGAGCGCCGCCGAGGAGATTGAAAATATCGAAGTTGCTCAGCCAAAGGAAGGAGAAGAGCCTGCTAGTGATTCGGACGAAGAGTCTCCAGTCGACAGTGTCATTCGAAGATGACTTGCATTTGTCAAAAAGGAGCTCAAGGCCGCTAAGGCTTCTGGATGGGAATGGAGAAGGGAAAAGCATGAAGGTGTGGCTGAAGCACGCCGAGTTGTAGTTAAGAGCTTTATGAAAGCAATTACTGCAGGAAGGCTATGCGGAAACTGTCAAGGCATATCTCCAACTTACCGCAAGGACCGATATGTAAAGATCTTCGAAAAGTCTTTGAGTGTCAAAGATAAGGCCAAGATGGCTCAAGGCAGCTATCGAGCTGTGAATGCCGTTCAATTGGTTCATGGCGAGAAGAAAGATCGGGATGGCGACGAAGGCATTGCAGATATCGACTTAGAATCCAACGAGGATGAGGATGAAGGCGAAGGCGAAAGCCTTGATGTGGATGGGTATGTGGTCATGGATGGCTCCGCGACTCCAAGCTCTAAACCTCGAGTCGCACCACTACCACAGCGATATGTTGATGCTATGGAAGTCAAAGCATCGCTGACATTGCTGTTCGAAAATGAGCAAGAAATTCTGTCCCTCGTTTACAATTCCAGATCATCCGCCAAGAAGCCATCCACGGTTAAAGCAGATATGTTTTTCCTACAGACACTTCTTGTGCCTCCAAATAGATACCGCCCAGAGGCGAAGACAGGCGATGGTGAAATTGCCGAAGCACAACAAAATTCGCTGTACAACCAGATCTTGAAGAGTGCTGATACTGTGAACCAAATTTACCTCGATATCCAGAATCCCGACAGGCCATCGCAAAGCCAAACTTTGAGAAAGAGAGATTTCTTTGATCTCCAAGAAGCGTGTTGTTCAATGCAGGACGCTGTCAATTCCTTGATTGATAGAGATCGAAATCCGATCCAAGGTGCAGCTGGAAAGAAGAACGAAGATGGTATCAAGCAAAAATTGGAGAAAAAGGAGGGTCTTTTCAGAAAGAACATGATGGGTAAACGTGTCAACTTTGCTGCTCGTTCCGTCATCTCTCCAGATCCAAATATCGAAACAAACGAAATCGGTGTTCCTCCTGTTTTCGCCAAGAAGCTCACATACCCAGAACCTGTCACAAGTCATAACTTCAAGGAAATGCAGCAAGCAGTTATTAATGGTGTTGACAAATGGCCTGGTGCTGCTGCAATTGAAAATGAGAATGGGCAAGTCATTAATTTACGCTCAAAGACACAGGACGAAAGAATGGCACTAGCCAATCAGTTGCTTGCATCGTCCAGTAACGGAGCTAGCGGTGCTCGCAACAAGAAAGTTTATCGACATCTTACCAACGGAGATGTTGTACTCATGAACCGTCAACCAACTCTGCACAAGCCCTCGATAATGGGTCACAGAGCCAGAGTACTTCCAGGAGAGAAGACAATTCGCATGCACTACGCCAACTGTAACACCTATAACGCTGATTTCGATGGAGACGAAATGAACATGCATTTCCCACAAACAGAAGTTGCTCGCGCAGAAGCGCTACAGATTGCCGACACTGATCACCAATATCTTAGTGCAACCTCTGTTAAACCTCTGAGAGGTCTGATTCAAGATCATATTTCCGTTTCTGTTTGGATGTGTAACAAAGATACATACTTTGATCGAGCTACTTATCAACAACTTATCTACAATTGTATTCGCCCAGAAAGTGGACACATTGTGGGCGACCGAATAGAGACTGTGCCACCTGCAATCATTAAACCTGTCGCACGTTGGACTGGAAAGCAGGTCATCACAACAATATTAAAAAATATCACACCTCTCAACTGCGCCCCAATATCTCTTACAGGAAAAACACAAACTCCAGCTGATCGATGGGGTGCGGACTCAGAGGAAGGCGTTGTACTTTTTAAGGGTGGTGAGTTCATTACTGGAATCCTGGACAAAGCACAGATCGGTCCTGCTGGAGGTGGTCTCATCCACTCTGTTCATGAGGTCTATGGCCCTGCCACAGCTGGAAAGCTTCTGAGTATTCTTGGTCGTTTATTAACGAAGTATCTCCACATGAGGGCTTTCACTTGCGGAATGGATGATCTCAGGCTCACACCCGAAGGCGAGAAAACCCGTATCGAAACTTTGTCAGATGCCGGTAAGATTGGTCTTGAAGTGGCTGCTAAGTACGTTTCTCTCGAAGATCAAAAACCTACCGAAACCGATCAAGAGCTGCTCAATAGATTGGAGGATGTTATGAGAGACGATTCCAAACAAGCAGGTCTAGATGCGTTGATGAACGCTCGCGCCGGCAAGCTTTCTACCTCTATTACTAATGCATGCCTTCCCCAAGGCTTGGTCAAGCAATTTCCGCACAACCAGATGCAGAATATGACAGTTTCTGGAGCCAAGGGTAGTGCTGTTAACGCCAATCTTATCTCTTGTAATTTAGGACAACAAGTCTTGGAAGGACGTAGAGTACCGTTGATGGTGAGCGGAAAATCTCTTCCTTGTTTCAAGCCATTCGACACGCACATTAGAGCGGGAGGTTATATCGTCAATCGTTTCTTGACTGGAATTCGGCCACAAGAATACTACTTCCACGCAATGGCTGGCAGAGAAGGTCTGATTGATACTGCAGTCAAAACATCGAGATCTGGATATCTACAAAGATGTTTGATCAAGGGTATGGAGGGTCTTAAGGTCGAGTACGATACGTCCGTGCGAGATTCCGACGGATCTATGATTCAATTCATCTACGGTGAAGATGGACTCGATGTGACCAAGCAAAAGCATTTGACCGATTTCAAGTTCTTGTTGCAGAATCTTATATCTGAGCTTGCCCAGTTGAACTATGGCGACCCTCGCTATGATACTATTTTCGAAGAGAAAGAAACAATCATCAAACGGATGAAGAAAGCTTTGAAGCATGCGAAAGCAAATGATCTCAATGGTCCAGATCCGGTTCTCTCCGAATATAACCCTGGAAAATATGGATACGCGACATCCGAGAAATATTTCGAGACTTTGACAAACTACATGAAGACCAACCCAGATGGTATGGTTAAGGACAAGGATCATCCAGACGGTGTTGGACCAAGGAAAGCTTTGGAACCCGTTCTTGTTGCCAAATACTTGAAGTCTGTCGTTGAACCTGGTGAAGCTGTTGGTATTGTTGCCGGCCAATCTGTAGGTGAACCGTCCACACAGATGACACTCAACACTTTCCATTTGGCTGGTCACTCTTCTAAGAACGTCACACTCGGTATTCCACGTCTTCGTGAAATTGTTATGACGGCAAGTAATCACATTTCAACGCCATCAATGACGTTGACGCTCAACGAAGAGCTTACGCCTGATGAATGTGAAAAGTTCGCCAAGTCTATAAGCATTCTTTCTTTGGCTGAGGTACTAGATTGGGCTACAGTCAAGGAGCGAATTGGACGTGGAGTAGCTTTCCAGCAAGCTAAGATCTATGATATTCACATCAAGCTCTTCCCTTCTAAGGAGTACTGTGAAACCTACGCCATTGACATCGATGATGTTCTTTTCACACTTCAACGAAGGTTCACATCGAAACTTCAACATCTTACACGCAAAGCTCTAGGACGAAAAAAGGTCTAAAAGGCTGGTAAAGCAAACACCGCTGCAGTACCGGAAATTGGAAAATCTGTCGGCACTATAGAAGAGGCTAGACCAGATGCAGAGAGAGAAATGGGTGAAGATGACGAAGATGACGATGGTGATGATGATGCAACCAATGACAAGCAGAAAGCAAACCGCTCTGAAGCTGTCAGTTATGCTGCAAACGACGATGAAGATGATGCGGTTCAAGCACAAAATGCTGAGCCCGAAGATGTTGAAGACATGGAAGACGAGGGCATTGGGGGTAGTCCACGTGCACCACAAAGTGATGATGAAGATGAAGGTGATGACGAGAATGGAGAACGTAAAAAGCGCAAGACAACCGCTGCGTCCGAGGAGCTCGAAGCTCAAGTCAAGAAGCGATGCGAAGATATCACTCGTTTCCGCTTCGACCAGGATAACGCAGAGTGGTGCGATGTCAGCCTTGAATATGATGCCGATGTTCCTAAGGTTCTCATGCTTTCTATTGTTGAAGAAGCTCTTCGATCTTGCCTCATTCAGCATATTCCAGGCATTGGATCATTTACTTATGATGGGGATAACGAAGTCAAGGATTCCAAGACAGGAAAGATGGTTAAGATACCAGTTGTTCATACCGAGGGTGTCAACCTTAAGGCAATGCAAAACTATGCCGCATTTATCAACCCCAACAAGATCTCTACCAACGACATCGTTGTAATGCTTGAGAACTATGGTGTGGAGGCTTGTCGATCAACCATCGTCCAGGAGTTGCATAGCGTTTTCGATGGTTACGCTATCGCCGTAGATATGCGCCATTTGAATCTGATTGCAGACTATATGACCAGAGGTGGTGGCTTCAGTCCGTTCAATCGAAATGGAATGAAGGGCAGTGTCAGTCCTTTCATGAAGATGAGTTTCGAAACAACCGTTGGTTTCTTGGCAGATGCAGTCGCAGAATGTGATTGGGATGACTTGGCCAACTCAAGTAGTTGGATTGTGATAGGAAGGATGAGCAAGGTCGGCACTGGAGCTTTTGATGTTCTTACTAAAGTACCAACGGGAAAGAATGAGGATGAGGACATGGAGGAATGAGTACTAATCTAGGGAGTTTGAGGTTGCTAGGGTTTCTTATTTGGCGTTCTATCGAAGGCATAATGTGAAAAGTGTATCGGTATATTATGATGAAATGGAATGGAATTTACTTAAACAAAGCTGATCATGCCTTTCTCGTGAAGTCAAGTTATATTATTTTGAACTATTTTGTAATTCACCTGATTACATTGTACAACTAACTCTGCGGCCTCATAGTACGTGCTATCATGCAATAGAATCGCATGATTGAGCCTGGTAGTCAAATACCTTATGAAGCGGTAGGAGAAAAAAACCAATATGAGAAAAAGAAAGTTAGTTATGGAAGTTCAGATGAAATGCTTAAACATCTATATATCATAGGCTATCTCAAGCCAGCAGACCTTCCACAGCAGTTGCAAATTGACCTATCAATTTACTTACCAAGAGGCTTTGTTCGGTCAATACCTACTAGACTCAGCCCTTGACGTAATTATCTGAAACAGGAAAGGCGGGCAGATTCATATTTACTCGTGTGTACAGGGTGATCCTAAGATGGGATCGTACTTATATATTCTAGCAATAGCTCAATGCTATCACTGCTCGGAGTTGATTTTTTTTTAGCGTTCTGCTTCTAATATAGCCGTGATAACACTCAAGACTAAGATGGAAACTGATGTGACTTCTCCATCTAATTGCATCGACCTTCTTGATCTTCCCAAAACCATAAAGGTCACGGGAACGCTAGATCGTTATCATGTGGTGTCATATGTCGAAGTTTGAAGTACTTTATGTATGGAGCTTTAATTTACCTGAGAAATACCTAAGCGAGTGCATTAGTTTATTAGTTGCATCATGTTGAAAGCACATGGCTATCCCTTTTCAATGCACTTTTCAGATACAGATGGATCATTGTTGTAGATGACAGCAGCGTTCATTGGACGTATCTTAGCTATTAATGTATAATTTGCACGCTGAGACTTGGGTAATTCCAAAGCAAAATCCTTAATTCACTAGATCTCCAATAGATCTTCAAATTGCTGCATCTATTGATCAAGAGTAGCGACAGTAGGATCCCAAGCACATACATAATAGTCCCCGGTTTCCAGACCATTTTTCTCCTCTGCCGTGAGCTCGAAATCATAAATGTCGGCATTTTCCTTAATTCTGCTGGGGGTAACCGTTTTTGGTAAGGGTACAAAGCCCTTTTGTAAACTCCATCTTAGCAGGATTTGGGCCGAGGTTTTGTTGTATTTCTTAGCGAGTGGTTGAAGCAGTTCTGAGTCATGCCTCTCGCCACGAACAAGAGGGGAGTATGCTTCTAAAATAATGCCTCGTTTCTCACACCATGAAACAATATCAGCTCGAGCAAGCCACTAGTTCAAAGTCAGTCCTAACGTAACTCGGAAGAAATATGATCGATATCTATAACAAGGCAACGAGGGGCAGTTGGTGACGAAAAAAAATACGGGAAGCACGAGAGAAGTATCTCAAGAGGAGTCATCCCAAAATCAATCCTTGATTGGATGGTTATATACCGAATTTAAAGATAGAGGGGATCGAGATGAGCAGGCTATAAAATAACTTACTGGATGGAGTTCCCATTGACCAACATCAATAACGCCACCTCTACCCTTCCCTCTTTCCTCCTCAATTTCTTTTATATAAACTTCCATTTCGTCCAGATGATGAACACCATAGTTGCTGACTCCAAGACTGCGGATTTTTCCTTCTTCCTGAGCCTCAACTAGAGCTTTCCAAGCACCTTTACGAGCGTCTCGCCCGCCATAAGGAGCATGAATGAGCATAAGATCAATGTAGTCAAGCCCAGTTTCCATAAGAGTTTTGGTAACTTGTGCTTTGGTATTCTCATAGCTCAAGGCACGAGGTGGAATTTTACTAGTGAAGAAAACATCTTCACGTGGAATGCTGGATTTATGAACTGCAACGGCGCAAGGACCTTCATTTCGATATGCTGCTGCTGAATCGACCTGTGCCGTGTTAGAGGAGTACCAAAAGCCCTTTTTCTTGGAACTGTTCTTACATGTCGGTAACCCGCATCAAAAGCTTTGGTCACTAGATCTTCACATTGAGATGCTGGACTAAATTAGATATTAGTTTGACCCATATTCCTTGATGGTGGTATCTCCGTACGTTTGGTAAACTCCATACCCCAGGATAGGAATATCGTATCCCGAATTCATACGAAGCTTTGAATTGATATCGAATTTCGTCATATTGTTGCTGGAATATAAGTTAGTCTCGAGGTCCAATCAATGATGAGTTATATAGAAAGAGTGTGGTGGAATCTAGAATGGCAGTGACCGATGAGAAATATTCAGAGTTCAAGAGGAACACAATTCAATGGTACCTGAGTATATCAAAACATCCTGGATTTGAAAACACATTCGATGCAAGGTAACAAAGAGAGGATGCATTAAGTGAGATACTCATCGCGTAGTACGTACTTTTTTGAAGAAGCTGTAAACGATCTTGAATGAGTAGCTTGAGCCAACGGTTTGAATTGATTTCTTATGAGATTGAGACGTGATGTTAAAGAAGATCTCATGATATAAAAAATCTAACTGGAAAACGCAGCAAAGAAGAGGAACAGGCCTACCTAAATACTCAATTTAGATATCTGATGTATTTCCGCGGTAACCTTGTCCCCTCGATTTCAAATATCTTTTGTTTTTGCTTAACCTTAACTCCGAGTCCGACGATGAAGAATGACAGACACGTGACGGATTTATAATTGCTGAGTAGGGCATGGTTGAAGAGGTGCCAACAAGATCTTCAAAGCACTAGATGGAGTAGTAATATGTATACGGCGGTCCTTGTATATGAATGTATTCGATAAATGTCGCTCCGCTTGACCACTACCGTGGAGGCTTCTTCGTTTTTGCTCTAGAACGGTAGGTATATATCAAAATACATATGAGAGAGAGAAGGAGCTTGATTACACGTGGTGATAATTTCTTCAACCTTGCATCTTCTGATATGCCAGATACTGGGTCTTAAAGTTCTTCCAGTTGTAACATCACCTCAACACAATGGTGGTCGAGATCCTTTCTAACAGCTGCCATGTGCATATACTAGCACGTGATAATACAGATAAGATGAAGACATTCAAGCTTATATAAGCATTGATAAGATGATTCTTTGTTCACCCACCCTCGACCGTGCCTACCAGACCCTCGAGCCACATATTGATCTTATTATCACTGAATTTCTCATCCATTCATACCAGGGCGTGTTTTTATTGAATACCGAATCCGTATACTCATAAGCAAAATAAGATTATATTTTTATTTTCTTTATTTTTATAATTCTATATTAAATCAAATACTCAATGTTAATTATTTTTATAATTCTATATTAAATCAAATACTCAATGTTAATTATT
>PQXJ01000551.1:0-22150 GCA_004786225.1 Botryotinia narcissicola | reverse complement strand
ATCCCCCACCCCCACCCCAAACCCACCACCCTCTTTCCGTCCTTCTCGCCCTCACAACCATCCTCCTCATCGCCGCCCCACGCATCGACACCCTACATCAACAAACTTACCTGCAAACCGCGCAAATCCATACCCAACACCAACAAATCACACACCTCTCATCACACACGCAACATCTCTCTGCGATCATCGCGGCGCAACGAAGCGAGATGCGCGCGCTGCGGGAAGAGCAGATGCGGATTGGGAGTTTGGTGCGATGGGTGCGCGAAATATATATTTTGGGGGTGGTGGGGGTGGGGATTTGGATGGTTTGGTGGATGGTTTAGAGGAGAAGAGAGAAGAGGAGAGGAGAGAGAGATGGATTTGTTTTCGCTTGGAGATGAAAGGTTAGAAGGAGAGTGTGTGGGAAGAGGAGAATGGTTGTATATGGATGGATGGATAGGATGCTAGAGTTTGAATTGAACTCTAACCATATCTTGCGAGTTTGAATAACTACAGTATCCCAACCATAAAGAAAACAAAAAAAATAATTAAAAAAATTCTTTCCACAAAAAAATAAGACGCCACTCAAAAACTTGTCAGTGAGTGATGCCCACCCATGCGAGAAATTTGAATGAATTCGGAATAAACAACCCCTTCCCTTGATATGCGAGAACAAAGCCAAAAGATTTAATCGAAAGGATTCAACGAATCAATGAATCGCCTGCCCAATAACCAAACTTCAAGCTAGATTAATAAAAGACCAACAACATCCGGTAGGTATGAAGAGATACAAAGTGAAGTTCGGTAATCAAAACGTATTGAGGTTGAGATCAGGATTCAGTATGGGAAACTATTCCGTTAGACTTCATGTATAATATTAATACTACTTTAATGTACTTGAATATATGAATCAAAAGATTATTCCAATATATCTCATGTATAGTATTCATTATACTCAAACTACTCTAGATTATAGATAAAATTCATCATAAAGATACAATACTAAACAAAAAAAACACAATCAGAATCAAGCAAAAGTAATTAGTTATCGAACTCCAATTGAAAACACACTATCCATTCCACCCTTTTCAAAGAAACAACGTCCAACCCCCAAACCTCAAGGCCATAACCCCCTCTCCCACTCCTGCCCCCTCAACGGATCTCCAAAAACCACACTTAGCCCATAACCCCCCTTCCCCGGATTCCCCAATCCATCCTTCCCCGTCCCCGCCGCTCCATCCCTAAAACTCTGGAATCTACCCCCTCCATACCCTCCTACTGGTCCCCCTATCGCTCCTGCATCCTTCTCATTTTGATCTTTGACCGCTCCACCACGATCAAACACAAAGTCTTCAGCTTGTGGTATCCATGTTCCGTTTCCCCATACTATATGCCTGCGAAGTGCTATATTCCAGGAATATGACGATTCGAGGGTACCGCCAAAGATGGAAGATTTCAGAAGAACTTCATGGTCGATTAGAGAACGGTGGGGTGAAGAGAGCGAGGTATAGATTGCTAAATCTTTGGGATGGAGAGTGAGAAGATTGGCAGCCGTAGCGACGTGGATATGATATGTAGTATGACTATGAGCGAGAGAGGTAAAGTGTTTGATATCGGTTTCAGAGGTGCACGCGAGATAAATTACTCGAAATTTATTGTGCTTGCATGCTTGAAGATAGTTTTGAGTTTGCTTTTCGACACTAGTCCAATTGGCTGCTTTAGCATCTTCACCTGTTCGAAGATGTGCGCCATAGTACATTTCATCTTGTATTCCTTCACTGGCATTGAACCGAAGATTGTACTTTTGAGACAGTTCGTAAAGGACTGTAGAGGCGAGAGTGCGAATTTCTTGATTGGGACGAATTAGTCGTCCAAATTGAGAGACAAAGTCGGGATTATCGTACTTCAATGGCCAATGTAGTAATGTCTCCTTGATTGTCACACGCATTGGTAGCTTTTCCGAGAACTCAAAATTTATTTCATTGAGCCAGGTCGTAAAATCATTAGCCCATGTGCCAGGACTGGCAAGGAGAGATTCGAATGGTTCTTCTAATTTTTCTGGGGATAATGAACCCGGATCAAGAGGATGTGGATTTTGAGTGCTAGGAGCCGTATATAAATCATTGATATGTGGAATGAACTTGATCCGAGGGCATGCTCCAGTCAAAGATTCCTTAAAGAAATCGAGGTCGAAAAGGTATGAGAATGGAACATGCGCAGTATCATCCTTTTCTTTCCTACTTTGTAGTCCGGTATTCAGTTCTGGATCCGGTGTATTTGGGCTATCATTGTGAGGTATCCAAAGTTTAAGTTCTGGGATGACGATTGACGTTGCTGCAAAGTTAGTAGACGAAAGAGTAAAAGTGGGATATCGTACCTCCAGCTTCAATGGTATATCGAATACAATTCAATAGCATGTTTCGAATATTCGCAACTCCTCCATATGGTGCTTCACATTGAAAAATCAACCCTTCTCTCCATTCTGTGTTGTCACAGAGATCAACTAAAGTCGAATCATCGAAAGGTCCATCAATATCTGTTTGAAGAGCCTTTTGAACAAAGATTCCTATCTTCCCTGACACAGTGACTCGAAGTGTTTCATGATATTCGTGTTCTGAAAAGAGTTAGAACCCAAAACCGATCATAACAGTGAATATTAAACCAAACTTGAAAATTTGAAATGATTGCTGTGACAGAACCATCTTTGATCATTCGTGATGCTTGAAGATGAAAGGATAATAAGGAAAGTACAAATGAAAGGACAGAGTAATACTGGTAGTTAATGCATTGCGATGATAGTACCCCTTACGGTACGATAAGACTGAAAAGGAATTTGATGTCTCAAATCAGGTGGGCAGTCGCCATATAAGTGTGGCGCGTATATATGAAGGTCGCTCGCTCTACAAGATTATATGGCAAATGATTGTCGTGTCATTCTGTGTTTTTTTCTTCATAGAATCCGACTTTATTAATAAAAAAAGATATAATATTGAAGGAACAAATAAGGTGATGTGGAAATATATCACGTGTATTATGAAGACAAGAATTCTTCTCATACTTTACAAGCTTTACAAGATGTACGGAGGTACTTTGCCAAGGTTGAGATTGTGGGATAGACGTGATTGTGTGTACACATCGTGTTGGAAAGTTGTTGATCAAGCCCAATGGATCCGAGTCACTCGATTCAGAGAGAAATATGCAAACATGATAGGAAAAGAAGTGTCAACGATATCAGTATCGAGTGTCGCAAAGTACAGCATTTTCGTGATGCCATCTCTTCCTCTTCACTCCACCTTGTACCAGACACTTTTTGATCCAAAATCTAACAGGGATGGTATCAAAAGCTGGGGTTCTGAAGTTTTGACATTCCTCCCATCGTAAATCTCTATCTCATCCCTTGTTCTTATTCTTCCTCGAGATGCTTGTTTATCCTTCATGCATGAACCATGAAAACGAGCACATACCGTACAATGCAAAAGTGCCGAGACGGATAGGTTTATTCTAGAATGTGATATCGCAATGTCGGTGTAGCTAGCTTCAGCCTTTGAGTTTTATTGTTGTCATAAAAATGTGAGGGTTGCAAAATGATGAGAAAATGGATGAAATGAAGAGTTGGAGAGCAGAGCGGGAGTTCTCAACCAAAAAAGGAAGATGGGCCGTAATTTCTAAAAGTAGAAGGAAAGAAGATACCATAGTAGGTAGGTAGGTAGGTACCTAGTTATGCATAAAATATAAAATACCTAGCACTTCCAGTTATGCATATTTATATTTGATGTGGTACAGCATGAGCAAGGAATGACTTTTTTGTCCAATTGAATTGTTTACAAGATCCCCAAGATTTAAAGAAACGCGAAATTTACGCGTGGGAATATCGGAGAATTAAGCGACGCGTCTTTGTGCACCACAAAAATAGAGAGAAATGAAAGAAAGTGGAATGAGAGGAAGGAAGTGAAAAAAAGAGAGGAAAGAAATGAAAAGATAAGGAAAAGACAAAGAAAAGAGAGTGAAGAGAGTGAAGTGAAGTGAAGAAAAGAAAAGATTGAAAGAGAAGAAAGAAGTAAAAGAAGAACAATTTGATAGAGTCCATACCTTTAATCCCTGAACTTGACCTTATATTAACCTTATCTAATTCTTATATCATCTCTTATTAAATACCTATCTAGTATTGTGGTTTCTATTGCCTTTTACATCTTTTTTTTAATTCATTCCCTTTCATTTTATCTCATCTCATCTCATCTCATTTCATCTCATCTCATCTCATCTCATCTCATCTAATCTCTACATTTGCGTCTAATCAAGTTATCTTTAAAGTTCAAACTTAAACGATTCTCCCGTCTTGCCGTTTTCCTGACATTTGACATTTGACGTTTTGACATCCATATTTAACCCCTCCATTCTCTTTTCAATCATCTCTATGATGGGATTTTCGATGCCTCTTTTGTGGAGTTACTACTATCTTAGGTACAGTAGTATCATTCACAAATCACGATATCGGTACGAGCCAAGCCGATAAAGTACTACTGAGTCCGTCCCTAGGCAACTCAGATAGGAAGATGAAGCATGAAACAAAGCTTGAATACCTAGATAGTAAGTACCTAAAAGCTACCAAAGAAAGTAAAACATCATACTGGTATCCATCATATTCATCACATCACATACATCAACATCAACAGTCTCGGAGCATTGGCCAGCGTTTTCCCACTCCTTTCTTGCAAGACCTGCAGGTCCAAGAACTCCACACGAGCTTTCACAATTCTTACTGCATACCATACGCACCATACATATTACATACAGGAAGTAGCATAACATGGTGTTCTTCCTGCGCCTCGTTGGATCTCATGCAATGTAACTGCGTGCAGCGTGTCCTGTACTATGTACCTGCTGCAAGTCCTAACTGTCAAAATACCCACTCTTGATGGAGATGAACAACAGATGATGCTGCACCATAGCATGAATCCTGGTCAATGCAGACGAATGTGCTTTGCAGATGGACGTGTGTGCACCGTGCCAGTATCCAATTCTAGTGAGTCTAATCATTCTAGCCATGTCACTACTGCAACATTGTGGACATGAGATGCCGACTTTGCAAGCCTGACGATATTTTGGATACTATACTTGTACTTGGAGACTTGAGTATCACTATCTACCTAGTGATAATCAATACTTTTCCAAAAGAATACGAAACCAAGGGACTTTGCGTAATCTACCTTGCTATTTTCTGTCGCTTCATCTGGATGTTGGCTTACCTACCCTACCGTTTTCACATCAACCTTCACTGATCGTCACTAAAACTTTGACTTTCGCCTAGTAACTATTTTTAAAAGTATCCGAAAGTGCATTGATTGATTGTTTTTGCTTGGATCGTCAACTTTGAACCAATGAGAGCTCCATATGGGACAATCAAAATCGAGAACCAATCATATGACTCTATTCTATCAAATCTTGACGCGCCAAACCTCATTTTGTTTGATCCACTCTCGAGCCACTATCGCCCAATCTGGACGCCTGACCCACTTTCTCTCTCTTCGCTTCAATTTCACTTCCACATCGAACCTACGAAGTACACACCCACACCCACATCCACAACCCACACCCACCTTTCATCCATCCACCCACCACCCATCCACCCATCCACCCATCCATCACTCCATCACTCCATCTCCCATCTATCACCCACCCACCTTTAACTCCTTCCCGCCGCACTTGCCCTGCCTTGCATACCTAATCTTTCCTTACTATCCTATTCTATCCATCTTCACCACACTATCCTACCTCTGAATAGCTTCCTCATTCTTCCACCTACCTCCCTCACGCCTATCGCCACTTCAATTCGAGTGGAACCGATCGGCAAGACTTTCGAGGAACAATCCACCTCCTTTCTTCGTCTTCGTCTTCGTCTTCGTCTTCGTCCTCCTCATCAAATTCGCCCCTTCACCGAAACAAGTATCATCGAAATCACCGAATCGCATCGCATTCTATCGCATCAACTCGTACCGTGGGAAATTTGAAAGGAATTAGATATCCGAATCAAGATACTCCTTTGTCTCGGCCTCGGTCTCGATCATCGATTTCGCTCAATTGTCTCTCTTGCGCCTTGAGTACTGTGATCACCATTTCCTATCCGGCAGACGTGCGCCATTTCACAAATACAACCAACATACAATACAACAACACCACATTCGTCCTCCCTCACGATCTGCGAATTTCACGACTCCACACATTCTTTTATTCCACTGCTTCGCTTCTCGCTCAGATTTCTTTTCTTAGTTCTGCTGGTAGAGCCATCGATTATCCGGTAATCCTAATTTCACGACGGTATTTCAAATCGTGCGACCGCGATAAAATAATCATAATATTTGAAGGGTGAATATACGAGAAAGTCAATCGCGACGATACGCGCGCAAAAGTCAACAGTCAACCATCGAAGCACGGCCGCAATCAATCAATCTCCACAAAGAATTAATCTCACGATACGCCGGGGCCCTCTCCAAATTGTCAATCAACTGGTTAGGAGAAGAATCGCTTTATCCACGAATACCGAGTCATAGCTGGGGATTCAGTTCCTGATTCGTCCAAGTCTATCAATTGAATCACACCCTAACCCATTGCTCCGATTCTTCAAGATCGTCAATTGTTTATGCAGGGCCTTCTTCGCACCAGTCTGAATTCAGAAGGAATTTTCCAAGATATCTATTGATAGGATCTGTTGAAGTTGGGAGGTGAATTCAAGCTTCACATTGGCTTGAATATATTCACTTCGCTCGTCCCGAATAATTGAACGATTTTCTTCATTTACTTTTTATCATCCACCAAAACATTCGTTTCTGGATTCTTTTACAATCCACTCTCTTTCTCGATCTATTCGACTTTTCCAGCCTTCTCATTACACTTCACATCCTGTAATTTGAAAAATCGCATTGCAAGGAGTGAGATTTGCTTCTGGCGTTCTGTACAAGATCGAATTTCCACTTTTCCCATTCTACATTTCGACAAAATTCAGTCAAATCTGACAACGTTTCAACTAATTCATCAGCACGATGTCACCTCACCATGAAAACGGGTCAAATACCCTTCCTCGGGGTTTCCGCTTTCATCATCTTGAAGGAGATCAGCCAACTACACCCGAACCCTTCAACCTTGTTGGATCGGAGGGTCCACCTTCTCCACCCCGTCCAATTCGTTTAAAGGTCAGACGACGAAATGTGTCTAACTTGCAAGCACCAACTGAACATTTTCTCGCTTCTGTTGCAGCTGCAGATATCCCTATCCCTACAATCGAGGAGCCACAAATAGCTCCCCACGTATCGTCAGATTGCGATATGCCAGACCGAGACCCACTTTCCATCAGTACATCTTTCTTTGCCCCGCATACATACAACACAAGATTCTCATCTCCTCCGAAAACTCCAATACCTACTTTAGCCATTGAAGAAACAAACCCTCAACGTCCTGATTGGAGAATGGGTCTCTCGTCGCCAAGTGAGCTTGATATTGAACGACCAACATCTGCCGCATCGTTACGCTCTGAAGATTCATTTTATAGTGAAGGCCATCTTTCAAGGTACTCTGAAGATGGTAGTTGTACAAGCCCCGAGTCCGATTGCGCCGATCCATTCTCATTTCCATCATATTCAAAAGCCAAGGGCAAGAAGCTACACATCGAAGCCACTAAACCTGATGTCACCGTTCTCAACGCAAACCGTCGTCACAAGACTCGAAAGGATGCACCGTGGACTTCAGCAATGAGTTCTCATTTGTGGTCGGTCTATCTTCTCTATCTCCAAGATCCTGTCGTGACGCCTTTTCGAATTGGAGCTTGCGCTGTGCCTCCAGAAGGTGTATGTCATCGCGTTGCTCGACAAGCAAAAAAGAGTTGGAAGGGACCCAAAGGAATTCACAGTGCCAAAACTTTCAATCATACATCATGTGCGGCGCCTTCTGAACTCGGCCAGCTTGCAATCCCAATGGAAGATCGACAACGAACATACACACAGTGGCCCCATACAAGCTCAGCTACTCGAGCACATCTTCGCGAACTTTGCAAGACAAAAGATACCAGCGCAGTTCAACGACATATGCACCTTCAATCTAGAAATTCTACTCCTTTTACACAACATAATCCTCGTTCACGATTCCGAACTCCTGAGCCACAAGTTCCCGTCCCAAAGTCTTTCAATACTAAAGAAATCTCAATGTCGTTAACGACAAGTACATCGGAAACCATGCAACCAAATGGACCTTTAGCTCAACTAGCGCTTTCTCAAGAATCCTCCATTACTAGGCCACGTGGATCAATGTGCCAACCTAGGGGCTGGGTGAGATCTCGTACCACAAATCTAAGCTTGGATGACTCGAGAACTCGAAGTCTCGGATCACCATTCATGGCTCGGACGTATGGGCCTAGTTCGACTATGGACGAGGCATTCGATGAAACTCGGTCTTCAGCTTTTCGTGTCTATTCTGATACGATATCAGGTCCAGGGCCTGCACCTCGTCTTAGATCACCTCTTCACTTTGATCCTCCTCGTCCTTCCAACAACAAGGAGCATAAAAGGCGGGTTCAAAATCATTTCGAAAATCTAAATTCAGGTGGAGCTATGTTGAAGCCAAATAGCATGAACGAGCAGATATATGGTATGCCTCTCTCGGGAAACCAACAACGACGAGTACGAACTAGAGCATTTACCATTGGTGATGATCTCTTTAGAAATCGCATGCCAGGATTGTTTCAACCTCTTCCAATAGGACCAGAAAAGACGGGTCTTGTTCCCGATATTAGTCCGTCGCCAAGATCCCAGCCAAGGTTACTTCCATCGGCCACATTCGATGCTCCACGTTTACGATCGCCTTTTATGGAGAAACCGAGCAATACGTTTCCAAGAAGAACCACCCATCATCAAAAGACACCTGTTCGACAATCTGGAATAGTGACTATGCATAAACCACGTCACTCGATAGATTCTTCTGATTTTGATGAAAGACCTTCACTACAATCCAGACTTACTCGACTTGATACCAGGCTTGCTGAAATTAGAGAAAAGGAAAATGGCAATCGAAATTAAGATGGTCCATATTTTGCTGTACAATAGACGATCGATCATTGTTTCATCGCCACTTGGGACACATTTATTTCTTTGTCTTGCATATTTGCGCTTCTCTGCCCATGATATCCATGAATTATGCGCTGTCGCACATGGCGCAATTTGGAGTTTCTTCAATTCGAAGTTTGAGCTTTCACTCATCTAGCCCCGCCTTGATTAAGGCAATTATACTCTTCGTTGGGGCTACATAGCTTCTTGTTTTAATCAACATTATTTCCTTGTATTATAACTTGCTCTACTTTCCGGGAATTGAAATGAACGGCACGTTAGGAAATGATTGTAATGATTTTACGAAATATGGCTGGAGGGGGGGGGATATGATATTTTATTTGTTTTTTATGATATTGAGCAAATGGGTTTTTTCTCTTTACAGTCCTACTTATGGTGGATGTATGGTACTTACTGGATATGGATATTATATTCGGGAATCGATGCTGTGCATATGAGGAAAGGGAAACGGTATGGTTTCAGGGGGTTTATGTAGATACAGGATGGGAACGGATGTATAGGATGGGAATTAAGTCAATATCATACAATTACTTCTTTACATTGGTCGTTGGGGTTGGTATGATGTGATACTTGATTCTGATTTCGAGAGTGGTTGAAGTTGTGTAAATCCTTGGGAGGGGAAGGGTTGTCTGTATAGGTAGTCGCTGTTCAGATGGGTAATTTGGAGTTAAGCTGTTGGCGAGGGGTAAGGGGGGATTGTCGGGTTTGTAAGACTTACTTTGCAAGGGTATCTTCTTTCCGATGGTAGGATCACTGGAGAACTCGATTCTATCATAAATTCTATCCTAGAATCTAAGGGACATAAGAAGTAACATCTCCCAAATCTTGAGGCATGAGAGTAACCTACTACCTTATTGTTAAATTGTTAAATTGTTAAATTGTTATCAAATCATCTATCTAATTTGGATCGATCATCTTTGGTAATGAATGGTCTGTAGACTTCTTTTTCATTAGTTTGGATTTTTTTTTGTTTTTTTGTTGTTGTTTTTTGTTTTTTTTTTTCTTGAATCTATATGTTTTTCTTGACTCCATATGCTTTGTTTTTCTATATTTTTCTATAAAATCACATATTTTCCTATATTCTTCTATAAACACACACACACACACACACAAAGGAAAAATCTAAAGCAGGAAGAAGATGGCGGCGATTTATTTAACCAGATAGCCAGATAGTCAGATGACTTGTAGGTAGAGATTTTGTGTAGAGATTCTGTGTGTGTAGATGACTGGCTGATACTTGCTTGCTTGGGTTGGGATTGAGATTGAGTTGAATTGTATTGTACTGTATCTATCAGACAACATACATACAATGCAATATAATGCAGTAAAATAAACCATCTCAATCCTCAAAACACATCATACCTCCCACTACGAGTGCGAAAGCAGAAGCAGAATATTCCTTCTTAATTTATTTATTTGACTGATTGCTGTTGAGCATCCCACGCCCACGCCCATGCTCATGCTCATCTCATCTCTGACACGCTTCCCGATTTCCCATATCGTTTCGCTGCAGATACAAATTCAGACTGATGAAGATTTCCAGAGTTCAGGAGTTCGGGATAAGATACATACTCGGACACATCGAATATCCATACCCCGCGCGAACATCCGTTTATGATCGCGCGAGAGATAGCGGGACGTGCAAAGAGCCATCTTGCCTAGCTCCTTGTCCAGATTCAAGGTTCGTTCTCGCGCGAGAAATAATATAATGCGTAGATAGGTAAGAGATTGTTGTTTCCGTGCTGGGGATATGGTGTCGTGAGGAACTTGCGTGGACTTGTGTTGTGGAGCTATGTATAAATAGTTATGTATGTATGTATATTTTGGACTGAGAATTGAAAAATTCATAAGACGATGAGTGCGAGTGTTAGAGCCGGGACATTGGGATGGATATTGGTAGGAGGTTTTTCGAAAGGTGTCATATCTCACTCATATCGTGAGTTTTTTTGGATGAGGAATGGGAGGTGCGTCAGAAACGAGATGCTCGTTTGGCTGCACGTATGAAGTGCGCTAAATGCTCGCAATGGATTTGTCTTTTATTAGATTGGCCATCAATCGATTTGTGTTCCAGTCCTAATGGTAGTGGAGTTTTGTAGAACGTAATCTGATGCGCACCTGCCCTATTCTTCAAAAGATGTGAACACTCGAATGTTCCAGCAGAAGTTTCCCATGCTATAAGCCAACTCAAGACTCCCAAACACTTATCCCCACAGCCCCTTCCCACATCCGATACTCACTCTCAATTTTTCCAAACTCGGGGTCGTCAATCGTAACCAATCTACTTCCTTTCCCGCCCCCACTCCCCTCCCCCTTGCATAGAATCCCAACGTGCCGATTTGCACCTGCCACGACTCGCGACAGTTGACAAAGCTGTATTTCCCCTTCATCCCTTTCCCATCTTTCAACGTGATGTCGACTTTTGCGCTTGGGAGTTGTGTGGTGCGCACTCGGAAGAGAAGGGATCGATGGCCGAGTTTTTTCGTTTCGTGGAGAGTGCGGGAGCTGAGGGAGGTCATCTGGACGGGTATTAGTATCCATACACATCATTCAGGAACAAAAACAAGAAGTCAGCTGTCGAACACCCCCAAAGCACAACAGAGACACAAAACGCAAACTCAAAACTCACAATCGCAATCTCCACGACCGAAAATCCATTCGCGGGGTTCGGCATGCTCACAATGACCGCCGGGTGATCAAACGCATTTACGTGCAGCTTCGGATCCACGTATGCGTTATGCACAATATCTTCTTTCGACGGGAGCCACACGATGGTGCCGGGCGTGATATCCTGAATATGATGCGATTGGATGTAGTATTCCGGAGGCTGGGTAGCAGTGGTACTCTTCCGAGTTGAGATATCGAATACATCTTCAGTAATAAAAGGTTTTGCGAGGGAGAGAGAGAGGGTGCGGGTAATGGGGGAGTGGATACCAGGAGATCTTTCGCTCGTTGATAATGAGGAGAGAGCGAGTTTGTGTTTGTGTTTTTGTTTATGCGGTGTTGCGATGATTTTTGGGCGAGGCAGCGGTGCGGCTTTTCGAACAGGAGGTGGAGGAGGTGAAGAAGATGTCAAATCTATCACGATTGGTTTTTTCGCAGCTCTTCTCTTCATATTTGTAAGCACTGGGAGTTTGAGCCCTCGATGCACATCACCCTGGCGCGATAATACCGCGCGAGCTTTGCTCTTCTCTTTAGCGGACCTTGGTTCAGCTTTTGCTTTCCCCTTTCCCTTGACTCCCGCTTTGCGTTTTGCCATGACGATGACCAGAAGCGTAGCAAGCCCACCGAAATCGAATCTATATAACGCGTCGAAGAAGCCTTTCCAAACCTATCAAGACTTCTCCAGACGCAATCCACGATGCAAATCTCTCAAACAGAGATACTAAACTATGATACCGTGCTCTCGAACAAGACAATACAAAGACCGCTCTCAAAAAAACGGCTGTCCTCAGATCAGATAGAAATTAAATTGCAAATCAAATTTTTGAAGACCCCCCAAATAATCCACACCACGCATAAGCTCAACTAGCAAAACAAAGAGAAGGCAAAGAATAGATATCTTTTCCTCCCGGGAATGTTTCCGGTATTCTTTGTTCAGATACTTATCGAACATGAGAATCACTTAGTCTCGCAAAGAAAATGTGCATTTATAGAGTCAATTAAAGATAGAATCTACAGATTAAAACGTATATGGTAGTTTTGATACGGGTATATTCAATTGGGTACGAGTACAGCCTTGGAACGATATCGTGTACATTAAAGAATGATGTTGATTAGTCAGTATCTTCTTATGCAGAAATTTCACAAATTTTCCAATTTTTGTGAAGTTTTATTCACGTTAAGTACACCTGCAGGACAATCACAGATTGCATCAAATCACCATTCACAACATTCAGAAGAAATCCTTGCGTTCCTACGAGTAGTAGAACATCAAGATTATATCTGCAAATTACTTCTCATTTACCCATTACGCTACGTCGCCGCCAATGCCCGGTTTCCTTATATATCCGACTAATGCAACATGAATACCTTATCTATCTGTATCCAATGCCATCCCATTCTTACAATTCTCAAAACCCATTAATATCCTTAAATTGTTATATACACATCCCCCTTCCTCTTATTTTCCATCATACAGTTACATATGTATATTAAGATTCTCTCCATATCCCCCATTCCCCATGATCCATTCTTAAACAATCTTATAAGCTATCTTCGCAATGTAGAAGCAAGCTAGTCCGAAAAATAGTAAACCAGCTGTGATGCACCAAAACCAGGTCAAATCTCCTTCATAGTCCTGACCAGGTACCCATACGTTCATACCCCAAAGACCAGTAATGATATTCATGGGTAAAACAATAGTACCAAGGACTGTAAGTTTGCCGAGTACATCCGCGGTTTGTTCTTGACGTTCATTCATGCGTATATTGATTTGAGCAAGGTAATTGCCATGAGATCGAGCTATTATTCTTTAGATGTGTTAGTTATGACTTTGATCTTGTTTCAACTCGAGGAATAACATACTTTTCATAATGGGATAAATTTTCAGTCATAGTAACAATATGATCTTGAATATCTCCCAGATATAATTCAATCTCACTTCGTGGAGCAATTTCCTATTGCTCATTGCATCTTTTGGCGAATCCCTTGATGACATCTGCTTTGTTGCCTAGCAGTCTGTAAAGACCCATAACTTTCTTTCGACAATCACCAACTCTTCGTAGCATGTCTCCTCCACTTTCTCCCGAAGTACCATCTCCTGCTTCAGATTTCTTCTCATTATCTCTGGTAGACTTTTCATTCTCTGCTGGAGAGTGAAGTTTCAAAATAGCATCATCAATATCATCAACCTCATCTTCGATAGTTTGAATTAAAGGAGCGAAAACATCGGTAATGTCATCAATGATAGCATATGATATCCAATCAGCTGTGAGTCTCAAATAGTCTTTCAGTTGTCGAATTCGTCGTCGAACATTTGCTGGATGAGGTGTTTGAGAAAAGTGAAAACTGATAACTCCATCACGGAACACTACCACATACATATTGAGAGGCTCCAAGAAATTATCGTTATTCATATCTTGCTCGAATGATCGATAATTCACAAAGTAATAATGTCGAAACAATTCGACCTTTTCTCGAGCTTCCTGCATTAAGATATCCTCGGCTGTCAAAGGATGTATGCCAAAGGTCTTGGAAATGATCTTCATCTCCGCATCCGTTGGAGAAAGAACATCAATCCACCAGGTAGGACGATCACCATATCTTTTGGGCTTCTCTTCAAGCGGTGGAGTAGACTTTGGTGGCGACGACTTATGTGGAGATGCGTCGTGGGAGGTTTGTCTAGAATGCGATTCTGCAAGGCGCCCTGCACGAGGAGATTCTGTACGTTTTGATTCTTGATTTGCCATATCAATGATGGATGATTGACGAGTTGCTGAATTCGAATCTTCGTTATTATGTCCCAGGGCATGATTGATGTATGCATTTTCTCGACGAATATCTGTATCATCGCCCTCATCCTCGGTTTCAGAATCAGAACTATCATCAATAATAGGCCGATCAGGAATGAATAATTCTCTAAAACTTCCACCAGGTTGAACCAGTTCTGAAATTGTTTGACTGTGAATGGTGCTTGGAAATTCTTCGTTGAAATAGGTAAATCGATATGGTGCATCATCCTCTGCTCGATGCCAACCTTTGTGGATTGGTCGAAGCCGTCCATTAATCAATTGAGGTTCGGTGATTTTCTTAGCCCGTCTCTCTTCACTTCTTCCCTCTTTTTCGAATCTGCTCCAATCATCGAGGACAGATAGATTTGGAAATTTCCTTTTATGACGTCGTGATCTGTATGCTTCATCTTCTTGTTGAGGAGCATCTTCTTCTGCCATTTCAGACATATCAACTGGGAAGCACACGTCTTCTTCGGCTTGTAATGCGATAGTGTGTCTACGTTCTCCGTAAGATGATCCTTTGCGCGGAGTGCCTGGAATTGAATCATCCTCACATGCATCTTCTGGGAGAGACCTGAAGGATCTCATAGATCCTGCCTGAATAGAATCTTGCTCTGGTGAATGATCGCGAACCATTACATCTCCAAAGCTCATGTTTGGATTCGTGGCTCCGAGCACGGGAGACCCTGGGACCGAGGGTGGATAGTTGACATTATATTCATCATTCTGCCTAGCCAAACCAGATGTCGCCTTTTCGAAAATGGTCTTCTTTTTGCTGCGATTTGACGACCTGCTAGAGCTTCGACGACTACGTTTTCCTTGTTGAAGGAAATTGTTAGAGCTTTTCGATTTCGAAGCGCTGGAAATAAGTGGAGTCCTCTCATCGGTTTCTTCCATTAGAGCTTCATCATCAGAATTGCTCTTCGATTTACCGGTGACAGGTCTTCGAGAAACGGTTTCCGACGATTTGAATGGATTATTATACGAAGGTCGACTGAAAGAAGGACTATCATACATCTGACCGAAGGCGTTTTGACCCATTGTCGAAGGTCTTCGAGGTCGCATACTTTGATGATCTCTGTCGCTAGACTATGTTAGGGTATGTTATGCCTTATATGCCATCAAAAGACTCACCTGTGATCCAAAAGTTCTCCGCTCTCAATACTAGTATTACTCAAGTTTCTTCCTCTGTAGAAGCTTGACCTTGTTACACTTTGCGGAGCATTTCGTTGTGCCATTGGCGTTTCGACCAAACCATTCCCATCCTCAGTTGATGCGGCGAAAGATTGTCTTCTTGGTCTCTTTTTCTTTCCACCGCGATGATTATTTCTCTTCTTCTTAGAGTTGTTCTTATCTTTCCCGGTGTTGGGCGTTGAGGTCGCATTGGAATCATTGGAATGATTTTGTGGTGGCTGTATAGCAGTAGGCTCCGGTCTTTGAGGTGGTGTGCCACGAGTATTTGAGCTTGTAGGCTCTGTCGCACGAGGTGGAGGTGGTGCAGACATTTTGAGGAAAACGTGTATTTCAGTCGAGGGACACCAAATGTTTCTTCGACCGGCTGATACGACTCGATATGAGGTAAGGTGAGTTAGGAGTTTGCGAACGGGACCAATTGAATGATGATCCAATCAAGGTAAAGCTTCTTTAACCTGCAAGGAGATAGATAATAGCGATGGAATCGTTTATCGCAATACGATACATTTGTGATAGGTACAACGAGGCGCAGTGCAGAATCTGATCTTTATCTCTTTTTTTTTTTTCACCAGAAAAGAAAATGGAAATGAGAAATGAAATGAAATGTTGTGATGTTGTGTGAGTTTATGGAAGGGAAAAGTTGGTTTTTGATTTTGGGTCGAGCAAAAGCGCTATCTAAGCAGCTAAAAGCCCGAGTAGGCTAGTTCTACGGCCTTTTATCAATTATGACGCCTTGGAACTTGCGATATTCCGAACCAAGGAAGAATCCGACAGTCTTAGTTGGAAGCTTAACCTTACTCGGTCCTTGGCTTTGCTGTGGACGATAAAAAAGAGAGAAAGATGGGAAAAGAAAATATTTATGAGAATGTCAAGATAGTCAAGAGAGTCAGGTCAAGTCACGTTTAATAAACATATGGTCAGAATATCAAGAATCCAATCGATCCCTCCCTCTCTACATTCAATTAGACAACTACCTACCTACATTCATTCCCTAGATACTCAGTACTTACTTCCTTTGCGGGGTCGAGAACCGTTTCTATGCACATTGTATCTAGGTACATATCGTCAGCCACTTCGGTATGAAAGTATTTATATATTCGTAATTCGTAATTCGTAAGGAACCAGGTACGATGTGCAATGTACGATCTAGCCCGTATAGAGTAGGTAATCATTACTATAGTCTAACAAGTAACTGATGATTGGTTGAGAAAATATCATCGGATGTACCTACCTACCTAGATCAATATTGATGTCGTGTGCTCAATTGCTTGTTTGGATCAAGATTCTCGAAGCTTTTTCCTCTGTGCATATATACCTGGTATCTACGAGGTATCTGATATATACATAGATAAAAGCAACATTTACTTACAATTATTATACAACTAAATAAATGAGCGACACAATATCGACGGAAACCTCTTCAGAATTTGTCTAATTAACATTCTAATAATACCTTCCCTTTCAATCTGATGATCAAAATGCTTTTCGACATTACCTAGTTTCATTACTAATATTGATAATACTTGGCAATCAGCTACTCCACCCTTCAAGCTTCCTTGATGATTAATTAGAACCCTGTTTCAGTGCACGGAATCCAGCACACTTCAAAACCTCACGAGATCGTGGAACATACATCTGAATATTGAAGTCTGAAAAAAAAAAAAAGCTTTGATTGATAAACATTGAAGCTTGAGGAATCAATCATTCAAATATCAGACCTACCAAAATCACCTACTTCGTCTACTTGAATACTTCATCCACGGCGTCTCTCTACCGAAGAAATGTTAACCGAGATGGCCGCTTCAGATAGTTCTCTTGTTGATTTGAACATGTGTGATAGCTCAATATTTCCCAGCTGCATTCTTCGAACCTTAAAGAGCAGTGGAAGGGGGAAACCCATGATAGAGAATCAAACTGAATGATAGGTCAGATTATCAGACGTAGATTCGAGGTATACTGATTTCGAAGCCTCTGGGTCCGATACTCAAATGCTACCTATTCAGCTACAACTCTCAACATCAAACAGCCCTAACTTCATCGTCTGAACAATCTAGAGCCATTACCAAGAACCACCTCCTAGTCATCACAGCCTCTCGTCAAGCGTATCCATAGTATACAATATATTGTTTACCTTCGATATAATTTTCCGCTGTTGAAAGCGAGAGATTCTAAAAAGGTAGTTGATCCCTCGTGTACACAATGATCCACGGGCAATCTCCTGTTAAGCAAATTCTGAGTTGGAACAAACTCTCTTCACGGACTACATATCATATGCCTATTGCCACTCGCAGCTGATGCAACTTAAAAGAAAATACTGAATCCGCCCAATTAGCATCTGTCTCATAACACGAAGCGCTTTTGATTTCGTATATTCTTCAAGTGTAAATAAAGTGTGAATGATGGGGAGCTCCCTGGGGGTACAGGCTTGAGTTTGCGCTTGTCTAACTTAAGAATTTCTTGATTTGAGCATATAAATTAGAAATGTACTGCCACTAGACAACTATTTTCATCGAATGTATCGATTTCTCGCAACGTCAGTGCCACGCGTGCTCAATATAATGCTTGATAGTCAAACAGTCTGTATAATAAGGTATCCCAGCTCTCCCCAAAGACATCTCTTCATAGGGTACAAACATAATTTCATTCTTACTTGTTAATCAGAAGATAAAAGTGCTTAAAAAGATATGACGAGGATAGTCGTCCTGCTAGGCAATCTAAAATATTCGAAAACATTCACGGTGCGAATATTCAGAAATTAACCGTTACCAGCTTTTGATTGTCATGAGGAGGTCAAAAATCTGATGCTGAGATGCAACCTAGAGTGTGTAAAGAGAACGGCGATCTACTGGTCAGAGTCGAATGGTTGTCTGTGGAAACCGTTGCGCATATTCCGAGAGATAGATAAACATAATATTGTATGTGGTGACTGCAGCACTATGGAATCAACAAATAAATCAGAGTCACTCGTCGCCCTCATTGAAAGCGAAGGTGTCATAAATGATCCATATATACCTATCTAGCTCGTATAATCATTCTTCATGACCAAAATGTAGCTAAATCTTATCCGCCCGAATCGAATATCATGTCTTCAATGCCGTATCTAGAAATTGTCATTTGATTGCATCATCAAAGAAATTTTTGCTTCATCTGTCCAAAACATACATGTTGACAAGAAGCATTCTTCAACATTGCCATGACTATAAGATCTTGTGAGCAATTTTTCCTTTTTTCCCGCCATCATTGACCTAGGGTCGACAGATTCTAGTGTCGTTGTTCTAACAGAAGCACATTCTTTTGGTCTATTCTTTGATTTCCCCGCTCCTCGGTATTCCTCATGTAGCGTTCCTTGCTCATTGCTCGCTAATTATTTGTATATACGTATCCAACATGGCAAGGTCAGTTTCAGCAGGCACTAAAAATGCTTTCATAGCCGGATATGAAGCAAGGTGGGAAGATGTTGTATCATTCGAGGTCAAAAAGCCCGGGAATCTGATGTCTGATAACACGAGTCACTTGAACTAAAGTCATTGTGAGTACTTTAGCCATAATGTGGGCAACGACGACTGGTTTTCAAGAGAACCATTTGATTTTACATCATCGCTTCCAAAGCAATTTCTTTGGAGGTAAAATACATAGGCTCGGCATAGGAACTTGCTGCAACTACCGCTCAACGCTCGCTCGGTGCAAATACATAGAGATGATGATATCGGGATATAAAATATATGGGTAGTGGCAGCAGAAAGTCAAGACACAGCGTATAAAGAAGAAACGGCGATTTGTGAAGTTTATGACTGATAAATTTGGATTGAGGAGCATGGTAGCAAAAATGGAAAGACTCAAAACTGTATTATTTCCTAAGGATGAATAATATTTATTATACTTGTGTCTCTACATGGTTTAATCTACCCTTTCCTTGTGCTCATGGAGCTCATTCATTCAGGTTTGATCGATATAGATCCAGGTGAGATTCTACCTACTTAATACCTCTCAACCGAATACATAATCATACCGCTGTGTAGCATAGATACCTGAAGCTGCATGGTTGTCAAAGAAGTTTCAGGAAAGGAAATCGCTGAGATTTTAAGCAATTGCAAGATTGATATTTGCTGCCCTAATGCCAGTATATACAAAAGGGAATGACGACTTCCGGGCCCTCCACTTTAACTCATTTAAATATCGACTTTGTGCTCGAACATCTCTTCATCAGCCATTGAATCACTCGGTTTCTCTCCCTGCTATGCACCATAAGATTTGGAAGCCAGATCAGGACGATTGATCGACTTTTCCAGACTCCTGGTTCCCTAATGTTGAGTATGAGGAAGCTTGAGATGGCTTCTTTGATTTGAGTTCGGGCATTTCGATATTGACAACATTCTTGCCGCTTCCAACCAGTGACCTAGTTGAATGCATAGAATGTGGTTGCTGGGGTCCTGATGACGGGACACTGGACGCCTAGGACCTTCTCAGTCGGTATAAAATGTCATACTGGAGTGTTGAGTAGAAGCAGCTTTTCGTAAATATACCGATGTAGAAAGTGGAGAGAGCAGGTATACAGCTAATGATAACAAGAGCAAACGGTTCAGCATACCTGAGTAGATAATCATTAGTAACTGTATGAGTGTGTACCATTTCCTTTTCAGTCCAATTATCACAATAAGTGCGGCTTACACAGTGATGATGGCAATCATGCCAACCCAAAAAGGATCTCCATGTTCTACAAGAACGCCATACGTCTTATAGGCTATACCAACACAATCCGCAATGATGATCCTGAAGTGATGTCAGCAAACTCCATTACTTGGAATAACGAAAGCCTTGAAAGAGATATTCATAGCAAGCACTCACAGGGCTCCAAAGCAGAAGACCCCGTAGATGGCTCGCCTTTTTTGACGTGACATATTTAGGGTAGGTACAACAACCATCGGAATGAGAAACAGCGCGATGTCAACGACAGTCAAACAGACAGCGTTGACGATAGCTGAAGAGGAAGTTTTCTCGGTTCAATGCGAACCCATTTGAGAACCCCAAAAATGCGCTTATAAACGATGATGATGGCTGATGTGATGGTAAACTTGACCGGTGATATGAGGATTTGGGACGCGGATTGTCTCTGAGTTCATGGGGATAAGTATATTGCCAAGTCATTGTAGTATTATAAAAATCTCACATTGGTATAGCAGTCGGAAAGGAAGGGAAGGGGTACATCCCAACTATGTCTTCCCCAACCTTCTGCTGCCACCGATCACGACACCGGTCGGTAAGTAAACGTGTAGATAATTACCCAGTACCGAGAACTGTTGGAGCTTGAGTAGGAGTATTGATGATGTTCGGCGGAGCTCCACTTGGATTCACGGATAGAGGGGTTTTGCTTAGATCAAGGAGTGGAGTAGTTATTGAGTTTTAGAGTGTCGGGTAGATGCTTCCAAGAATCAACGCATAATTACGATCAATGAGAATGAGCTATTGGTTCCCATCTTATATCTAGCTTAGTGTACATAATGTGCCGCACACCAACGCTGAAGCGTGGTCGCCAACAATCTGCACCAGTGAGGCTAAATACAAGGCTTTCAAATATCTATAGAGAGTCTTCCCTGTTATGTACAAATCACCAGGAGGTTTAAAGGATGTAACGTCATATCAGTAGGTGTCAGACTGCCACGTGTATTCGTAAGCACTAGAGCTAATTAATTCATATATAACGTAGTTTAACACCGAGTGGGTCATATCACCGAATGGGCCATTTCAAAATACACTAAAATTAATGCTTTTTTAATATTTGTATTTTAATAATTAATTATTATTTTTTAAAAGAAAATTAATATAAAATAATAATTATATTTTAGCTCTTTATAAATCTATTTTTGATATAAAAATTTCTTATATTTTCTAAAAAAAAGTAGAAATTGTCACGATTTTCGTTACAAAAGAAATTTTTCTATAATAACTATTATAATAATTTGAATTTTCAATAAATAATTAGATTTTCATATTATTTATATAATTAAATTTTCTAGTTTCAATTTTTAGAGAATTCTGTCTATTAATAAAGAAAGTGCACGGTTACGCACAGATGAATTTTGTATGTAAAAATGATGGCCCACTCGGTGATATGGCCCACTCGGTGTTAAACTACGTTACAACTTTCTTATTAACTTAATACAGTATTATGGAACAACTATTATGCCCAGCCTAAAATAGTTCTGTGTAGTTTGTACATTCAATCTTGACCTTATACTTAGGTCTAAACAGGTTATTATAATTTATTTATAGAATACCGTAATTATTATATCTTGAAATACTTTTATTATTATTATTATAGTAATTAACGTCTAATATCTGACCTCCCTAGGGGTATTCTAGACGTGCTAAGGAGCGGGCCTACGGGCCGCTAGCGCCCCAGCCGCTCAAAGTAGT
>PQXJ01000550.1:0-22175 GCA_004786225.1 Botryotinia narcissicola | reverse complement strand
AACAATTTAGATCTGCTTATAGGAGTTGGCTATTCAGATGATAGTTTGATAGTTGATTGGGGGAGTGCTTATTTGTATTGATATTTCCTTAGCTATTATCTCTTTAATAATAAGTATTCTATTTTTATTTAGATTATAAAAGAAAGTTGGGATTCCCTTTAATATATAATAATACCAGATTATAGATTATTCCAGATTATTATAGTTTAGAATCTTCTTAATCTTTTCTGCATTCTCGGCTTTAAGAAGTTTATTACATATAGCATTGCTAGCAGTGTATACTACCCATCTAGTAGCTGTGGGGGTAATAGCCGCAATATCAGTATCTTTCAGACTAGGGATAGCCTCATCAATCGCCTTTCTTAATATATAGGCGCTCAGGCGACTTACTGTCAATGCAGCAATTCCTGCTATTAGTAGATGGGTATCCACTCTGGTTTTCCGGGGTTTGACTAATCTCTATTTATTAGCTTACCCTTATATATACGCGGTTGCATTCGTAAACGCACTCAAATTTTTCGGGGTTTTTGTGATATCTGTGTAGGTGCGGTTTGGATTATTACTGTTTTTATTTCCAGCTATAGGTTATATTATAATTTGAGATAGCCTAATCTTGATATTGTTTATTGCTATATTGCATATTTCTTTATTAAAAACTACTTTCTCTAATATGCTATCAGCTTTGAATTGGTGAAGTATTGTTTCAAATGTTTTATAGATCTTGCATTTGAATTGTGCTTACTCATCAAGAGTATTAAGTTGAACTGCAATAGAGGATTCTCTCGTTATCTACAGGCTTGATACAGCAGCTCTCACAGCTTCTACGCTATAAGCGTTTATACTACTATAGTTAAATAGTAAGGGTGAGGATGGTGATCGGTCACGAGTGAACTAAGGATCGGTCGCGATCGGCGCCCTCGTAGGGGTAGTCGCCATGGCGCTCACGCCGTTGGCAGCGATTGTAGCTTGTGTCTGATACTAGAGCTTACGTCAGAAATGAATTATATTATAACTACTTTCTAGAATATCTTATAATATAAAGTAGGTTCGCTATACCTACAAACACTTTCCCGGTTCACTTGTGATAAAACCACTAGTACTAGGCCTCTGTAGAATCTTCTGATTATATTAAACCACCTATTGTGTGATTACCTTCGGAAGTTCCAGCTAGGATCAAAACCATTCCTCCACACTTTCATTCCTGTTTGCTCCTTAAGCCTATCTGATACCTCCATTATACCCTCTGCCTTATAGTATCCGATTATTGATTGATACACATATCTGTCCTTTCGAGCTATATAGACAGTATCGCTGTCGCTATCATTATATGCTACGCCTCGCGGCTAATAGCTGTTTCGCATTACCTTGCCGGATCTCTCCTACACAACAAGGCCGACTATGTCTTGTAGGCTTGCTATTTCAGATTCTTAGTTAGGCAGCCTTTCTATAGTGTTTTCAATTCACTAACCAAAGCTCTATTTGTAGAATCTACTTCCTTAATGTATAGTTTGTAATCGAAAGTAGAGTGTTAAGAGTGTGTTGCATATATATATCATAGGATTGGCCTCTGCCTGAGATTCTCCGCTGCTGTAATACCAATCGAATGTTGTCGAGTGTGGTTTGCTAAAAGCGTTTTTCCTGTATTGAAGCTCCTTTGCTACCATGCTGCTCCTATGCATTTGAAGGTAAGATACTAAAAACATTTTTCCTCCTACTCTATATATGCTTCCGCCGGTCTTAGTAGATACTGTCCTAGTCTTTGTATACTTCCTACTACTCCCCTCACCATTTATAAATATCCAATCCAGTATACCCGCAGATCGTACATATTGTTAGATTGTGAAAACTCTGCACGCTAGCGCCCCAGAGGTGTTCTATCGATTTTCGTTCGTTAAATTGAGGATATCAGCCCTACTCCTAATATAGGTTTCAGTTAGACTCAGTTATATTATAGAAGCTTTATTATTTGCTATTTCAAGGGCTAATTCCGCTTCGCAAACATTCTGCTGCGATATGCTCTAGCTCTGTTCCCCATATAGATTTGTAAAAACGTGGTTTCATATTAATCCCACTCTTATTTCTCTTTTATTATTAAATGGTTTTCATTTCTATTGTACTGGTAGTCCTTTATTCCAAGCATCTTCGTAATCACTCTCTGGTGATCAGTTGCGTGTACCTTCGCTCCCAGTATGGCCTCCGATTAGTGTACGATCACCACCCGGCTCCAGCTGACTCTACTTAGCTCTCCGATCGCACGATCAAAGGTTCGTAGAATACACCACGTACAGGTGAGAGTCATCGTATCCCCTTATTAGTTATTTAATATTCAAATTAGTACATAACTTTAAATCAATATATGAAATTCAAAAAAAAGTAATTCTATTATCAATTATAATTTTAGAAATCTTTTGATATAAATTTTAGAAATTTTAAATTAAAATTGAAATTGTTATTAGATTTATTGATATTTGAATCACTTTAATTATAATAATTGCTTATCTAATCATATATTCACCTTTTTATAATTTTTATATTCTTATATTCAATATTAAATCTAATTTTTATTAAAAAATCTTGAAATTTATATCAATTAATTTCAAAAATCTTAATTAATAATAAAATAGCTTTATTTTTCATTTTATAAATCAATTTGAAGTTGTGTACTGATTTTAAATAATATAAAATTACACAAGGATTACATTGTGTAATCATTTTCTCCAAGATTTCTATAGGCGCACCATACAAATTATAGAATTTCTTTTTACGCCAGGCAGAATTCTATTTTCAGTGTATTGGCAAAATGGTCCATATCGGCCTTGGTAACGAGCCCCATGTCTCAAAATCGGACCCGCAAATAATTATTTAGGAACCACGCGGCTGAGCTACTTCCAAGACCTCTCATCATCAATCTCACTGCTAACAACTAACAACTATTCAACCCCCAACCTACGATATGTGAACTCGGTGTTCACATAGCTCACACTGGCATCTTCAATAGATATTCCACTCGAAACAATGGCAAATTCTACCGCCGAAGAACCTCTCTTGTCAAATCAGTACGGCGAAGAAGAGGAGGTTGAGGTGGATGACGATGTCTCATTCCTTCTCGAGAAGAATTTGAGTAAACCTGGGATTTTCGTTTGGCTGCTTTCTTTTTCGGCAGGTATTACTGGGTTATTGTTTGGATGTATGATCTCCTCTTCATTCTCCCAACTCTCTGCAATTCGCTCCAAAGTTCTATCCGTTAATATATAGTAACTAACAATATATGAGCCAGACGACACTGGCGTAATATCCTCCACCCTAATTAGTCTCCATACTTCTCTCGGTCGCCCTCTAACAACCCTCGACAAATCCTTAATAACATCATGCACCTCTCTCTTCGCCCTCATCATCTCTCCCCTTTCCGGCGTCCTCGTTTCCTCTCTCGGTCGCAAACGTGTTGTCCTTCTAGCAGATCTAGCATTCGTTCTCGGCGCACTCATCCAAGCGTTTACAACCACAGTATGGGGCATGATACTCGGGCGAAGTATTGTAGGACTTGCGGTCGGAGCAGGTAGCTTTGTTGCTCCGCTGTATATAAGTGAGTTAGCACTAACTATGTGGAGAGGCAGATTAGTGGTGTTGAATGTATTGTTTATTACATTGGGACAAGTTGTGGCTTATATTGTTGGCTGGGCTTTTGTAGAATGGGGGAGTTTAGAAACCGGGTGGAGGTGGATGGTTGGTTTGGGTGCGGTGCCTGCAGCGGTACAGATCTTAGTTATGCTGTTTATGCCGGAGACGCCAAGATGGCTGATACAGGTTGGAAGGGTAGATGAGGGAAGAAGTGTCTTGAGTAGAGTTTTTGGGAAAGGGACTGAGATGCAGAAGGTGGTAGATGAGGTTTTGAAGGGAATCGAAAGAGAAGTGAGAGAGGAAGATGAGGCAAAAAGATTAAGAGAGATGGCGAGGAAAACTAAGGGGTCGGAGGACTCTTGGGTAATTTACGCTAAGGATAGCTGGGAAGAATTGATAGGTGTTGGGGGAAATAGAAGAGCTTTGACAATTGTCTGTCTTCTGCAAGGTCTTCAACAGTTATGTGGTTTCGTAAGTACAATCCTTCTGCCCAGTACAAATCTAACTGACCCAAATCTCCTAGAATTCCCTCATGTACTTCAGCGCCACAATTTTCACTATTGTTGGGTTCTCGTCTCCAACCCTTACATCTCTCTCCGTCGCACTCACAAATTTCATTCTAACCTGTGCCGCTCTCATGCTCATTGACCGCATCGGTCGTCGTCGTATCCTCCTCATTTCAATACCAGTAATGGTTATAGGACTCCTCCTCTGCTCCATAGGGTTCCACTTCATGGATCTCCCTTCTACCCTCTCCTCGACTACCACTACATCCTCTTCCACATCTACCTCTCGCATTCCACCTCTCATAATCCTAATAGCAATAATGCTCTACACCGCAGCCTTTGCCCTCGGTCTCGGAAACGTCCCATGGATGCAATCCGAGCTCTTTCCCCTCTCAGTTCGCTCTCTAGGCTCTTCTCTCTCTACTTGTACAAATTGGTCGGCAAACTTCATCATAGGACTTACATTTCTGCCAATGATGGAACAGCTCACTCCGACGTGGACGTTTGTTGTGTATGCGGTGGTTTGCGCGGTTGGATGGTGGGCGATTTGGTGGGTGTATCCGGAGACGAAGGGATTGGGATTAGAGGAGGTAGGGTTATTGTTGAGAGATGGGTGGGGTGTTAGAGGACAGAAGGGGCAAGAGGGAATGAATGATGAAGAAGAGAGGGAGGAGAGAGGGTAGATGAGTCTGGACGAGATTAGACAAGATCAAATGGGTTTTGGCGCTTATAGCTTTTGATGGGTTGATGAAGATATTTCTTGCAGGCATATAGTATATAAGACCCTTGACAATAGACATACTCAAGTATTCGAACTAGCAAATTGCACATAATCATGGTTGCACAGATCAAGGACTAGAAATTGGTAGTTGTGACTTCTTATGATTGCAAAACATACTTATTAACTAAGCAAATGTTGACTCACTAGTTTCATTTCCCATTATTATTTGTTAGATTTCCCTTAAGACCCCACCCCCTGAGCCCCCTAAATAAGCGACCTAGCTATCCGTCCTCCCATCAAAAGCAGATTAGCCTTGAGAAACCTGTCTGCTGTTCATCCAGGCAAATGCCAGCTGCAAAAAATCCATACATGCAGAAAATATGGGTATATCTGCCCTTCCTCGCACGCAACAAAGCAAGCAAGCAATCCAAGTTCACACGTAACACCTATACCAGCAGAAATATGCGCGCTTCAATCCCATCGGCTCTTCTACATGATCAAGAAACTTGTTTGGGGATAGGAGGTCTACCTCTTCCTCTTGCCGCAACCGGCGATTTCAAGGTTGAAGTAGCCGCTGGTGATGTACGGACATGTTTAACAGCTTTAACAGCAGGAATGTCATCATCTGAGCTCGACCAACCTTCCTCATCTGATTCTTCGCTGAAACTCTCCTTCCTGACTGATTTGGATAGACCTGAGTTTTTCGTTCCCAAATCATCATCATGTTCGGATTCTGACTCTGATTCTGCTTCTGATTCTATGAGTCGGACGACTGTGGGACCTTTCTTCGCTGGCTTGTTGTTGCTATCGTTATCAGGACGCACGACTGTTGGTCCGTTCTTGACAGGCTGTGCTGGAATACTCCTATTGCTTGATGACGAAGCTTGGCCATTAGGAGCAGGTGAGATGGTGTCTTTCAATGAGCTATTCTGGTCATCTGTCGCTAAGTTAACCACCGTCCCGGGAATCTCATTATGGCTTATAGATTGTTGGCGTGAAGGTACAGTTGAAGATGTTCCGGAGACAGTATTTGGTAGAGGAATTGAATCGCTTGGATATGTACCATCGACGGGAGTGAACAACGGTGATTGTTGGGCTGAATTGACCAATTTGGATGACGTATTCTTGGCGCTTGGTGTGGCTGATGGTCTTTGCTGTTGCTCCTCCATCTTCTTTTGCTTGGATTGTTGCGAGACAATCTTCAACTTCTTTCCTTTGAGAGCAAGCTTCTCACGAAGTGAGAGGAACTGGCTAGGTTTACCGACTATAGAATTGGAGCCGCCGGGCGGTGGAGGCGATTTAGACGACGATGGCGATCGCAATTCGGGCATTGCTTGAACGGGGCGTGTATTTTGCGGCTTCTTCGGCGGTCGACCTCTTCTTTTCTTGACAACTAATGGCTCTTTGATTGATGCACGAATAGACTGCTCCGATGATCTTGTTTTGTTAGTTTCTGGTGATGTAGCATCATTGTCAGAATTCTCGGCTATTTTATCATTTGTTTGGTCTCCATCTTCAGAAATGTCAGGGCTGACTGGACTAGCGACATGTTCTGCATCGTTTCCAAAACGACTACCATCACTGATTTCCCGGCCATAGTCGTTGCCAGATTGTTCAGACTCATCATCTGAAATATCAACGTGCAACTTCGACTCTCTTGATACCATGTTTTGACGAGTTGCTCGCGTCTTCTTAGGTCGGTCCTCAAATGGATCATCACTATCTGCTTCGGCTTCGCTTTCGTCACCGGGAGCATTAGCAAGAGTTCGTCGAGTAGCTCTAGACTTTCTTTCAAGTGGCGCACTGTTGCGCAAGGTTCTGGTCCTCGTGGCTGACCCTTCAGAGTCATTATCTTCCTGATCATCAACGCCATCGTGTCTTGAAAGCCATTTAGATTTTCGAGGATGTTTGATAGATGCAGGTGACTTTGATGGCTTAGAAGAGGAATCCACACTAGGAGAAGCCGCCATTTTGGATGCGAGGCTTGGACGACCACGCTTTCTCTTTTCATTGGTCACGGGTGTGGAGCCAGCTGTCTGGGTTGTCTGTTCTCTGGCAAAATAATTCAAAGCCTTTGCAGCGAGATCGACATCATCTGCTACCTTACCAGAGCTGCTAACTAAACTCTGCAAAGTTGGCTGTGGTTCGTCGTCTTCCTCAGAGCTTGTCAAATTCTCTACATCCGCCAATGATGGCTCAGTATAATCCTGTCGCTTGTTGATACGCGAAGGGCGATGTTCAGGTTTAGAGATACTGTCTTGCTCTTTTTCTTTGTCAACCGGTTCCTTGGGTTTGACCTTTCGTTGACGCTTGGAAGCAAAGAATTCCATATCTTCCTCGTCATCCTCAGGGATGCCTTCAGAATTGAGGCGTTTTCTCTTTTTCGCAACACTACGGAACTGATCAAGTGAAGCTAATAGTTCTGCAGGATCAACAGTTGGCACGTCAGCTGGCTCTGAGTCAGATTTCGGAGAATCATAGAGAATGCCGTCTAGCCCAATTTCTGTTGGGTAGTAATCACCACCCATCATGTTTGCAGGTTTTGGTGTTTGGGGATTAGGTTGCGGAACCTCCCTAGAAACCATAGGTGCCACCGGTGCCACCGATGGTGCCAAGAGTCTTGATGGGTATTGTGCTGCTCTACTTGGACCGTGCATATCTGCATGGTAGTTATCATCTAAATCATGCTGTGCATCAAGAACTCCTAATTGCTGATGAAGCTGCTCGTCAATAGTATATTCACGGGGCTCCTGAGTCTGATCCCAAGGTGGATTGAATCCGTTGATTTGATTTTGGGCTGATTGATTCAAGTCGTCACGAAGTGAAGGATCGATATCTGCCATATCGTTAAAATGGTTATCCTCTGGTTCGTCCGCTCGATAGAAAGCTTCTTCCTCATATCCCAGGTAACTATTATCAATAACATGCTCCTGTGCTTTATCTTTTTCAGCTTTCTCACGCAACCTCCTCATTCTCCCGGTTTCTTCAGAATTCGGCAGATTTTCATCTTCGTGCCTCAACCAAGTAAGGTTTGTTTTGGAAAAGTCAACTAGACTCTCAACACTCCTGTAGTCAGCCACCTTTTGGGTATCATGCCCAAGAAGTGTTCCCTTGGGAGTATATGGTGTTTGTTTCGCATCTCTTCGACATCTTGCGCATGAGCACATCTTCAAGCATTTTGGACACTCCCAGTTTTCCATCTCCATTACCGTTTGAGGCATCATGTCAAAGGCTCGCCATAAAGTTCCATAGCAATAGGATGAGGAGCAAGTGGTACAATGTGCGGATTGCCAATTCCAATGATGATTGCAGCAGATATGACAAGCACTTGTCTTGTTCTTAGTGGCCTGGATTCTACCTCTTCTAGAAGGCTTTCTATATGGTTTCTTTAGGCGCCCTTCATCGTCAGCTTCTGGCTCAACATCCGACTCACCATCTAATGGCTCTATTATATCTGGCTTCGTGATGTCTTTCCATGGCCGGATGGCAAGTTGTTCTTGACATATTTGAGCAACAGTTTTCTTGCCAATTTTATCTCTTTCCTCCTCTAAAGTTTTAGGCGAATCTTCGTGAAGAGGTTCAAAACTTAATACCACACCGCGCCATAATTCATAGTTTTCTTTGAGTTCAGTCTCCTTCCATTGCTCAACCCACTCCAAACAAGAGATACAAGCACATGAACGACCCATGGCGTAACACTCCATACAAATATCATAGGTATCTTCCTCACCTGTAGGTGCTGTGAGAATACATGACTTGCATGTCAGGAAACGATTGAATATATTGCATCGGCAATATGAACAAGTAACATTTGAATCGTATTGAATAAATTCAACGTTCTTCTCAGGACGTGAGCGAGAAAACAGCTCACTGACAAGGATTTCTGTGTATAATTTAAACAAGCGTTTGAAATCTTCCATAACCTGTCGGATTCGTCTTCCAGGTCTCATCCACATCTTCGGCTCCACCGTGTCTCGTGAAAGCATGCGATAATACTTATCTAGGGTGTAATAAATGATAGCCTTATTCTTGTATTGTTCATCGCGACAGACGAGACGGGCACGAGGAAGAGCTTCATGGATGGCAAGCTCAAGCGTATCCACAGTGGTTCGATTCCATGCAGCTTTCATTGTCCGAGTTCCACGGTTCCAAACCTGGTGAGGAGCAAGAGGTGGAATCAGAATTAGATCACCAACCTTTTGCTCCGTAACCCAGACATTAAATGGGGCTTTTCTCCAGGCGTTCAGTTGTGCAAAATGCTTCTCAACTTCTATATCGTGGCCAAGTTTGGAAACAAACCATTCCGATACCATCTCTCTTTCTTTAGATTCCGTCATAAACCAAATCGAACTGCCAGGGATCTCCCCATCACTTCCACCCGAGGTTTCAACCATAAGATTGTGTCCCAAACTTGCGCACATTTCTCTGTGAGCTGGAGTGTAAGTACCTTCGTGACCAATATAACACATCATATTCAAAGCTCGCATATCTGTCGGCAGACTGCTCATTAGGTCACCTGCAGGCGCAACTCCTTTTCCAAATCGCATCTGGCCAAATTCATTAGGTTCGCGGATCGCTCCATCACCACCAGTCCGCGACTCGATACAATCGTTTAGGTAGAAAAAAGCTTCCGGCAAGACGTCCTTCAAATTTTCTTCCCATTCAGTAGGGCAATCAATATCTTTTAGGTATAGTCGCTGTCGTTTTGGGTCCCGGTAGGTCTGAGGGGTGAATTGATTCGCCAGTTGACCCATGGAACGTAGGTAATGTCCCATAGTCATTTGAACATCAATGCCGCTGGTAATATCTCGAACCTTTTGTACTGAAAGCAAAGATAAGCTTAAGAAATGTTTTACTGAAAAGAAAATCGATCTACCTACCCTCTCTGCCCAAATTCTCCTCTAGCCATTTCGACGAGTATAGCCATGGTGGCATATATGAGCCCCATCCTTCAAGAATTAGAGGTCGACCTTCTTGGACAACATATGAATATACTAATTTTTCCAAGCTTTGTACAGTGTGTGCTTCTAGATCAGACTGAGGAAGTCTGCGGACGTGGTCGAAGCTCGCATTATCCTCGACTAGAGCATCGAGATCAATATTGGGTGAAAGAGGTACGAATTGTGCTCTTGGATGCTGTTGAGAAGGCATTGCGACAAGCTATATTGAACCGTAGTTGTACGTCTTAGATACCGCGAGATGGACCCTATAATAAAACCAGCTGGTATCGCGTAGTTATCATTGCTCGATATCTAGGGTATAATGTATGCTCGGATAATATGGACGTCGGTGATGATCGATGCCAAAGTCAAGGCCAGTCGCGTTCGTATCGACAAATCAATATCACAAGCTTGATAATGGGCGAAAGTAGCTGAAATAGGTGAAAATCGATAGGATGTCCTGTGCGCGAATTCAAAAACAACAACTGAAGCCCCTAGGAAATTCAGTTGAAGCTATTTTGTAAGTTGTGTGAAGATGATTATGAAGTGGATTATAAAAAGTGGTAGCTATTAATGTACCAAATAGGTATGTGGTTGGTTATCGCGATACGAAATTTATGAAGAGTTTTAAGTGTAGGGAGACGCGAGGCTGCTCTGAGTTTCCTTGCGATAACGCGCTAGTGGATCAATTCCACCAATTCCGGCTTCAATACAGCTACAGTACAATCAATCATTTATCATTCATTGTCATTATTTGTCAGAATTTCGGGAAATGGAAAATTGGTAAAAAGTGGATGTATTGAAGATAATTACATTAGAAATTGGTATTGATTGTGTTAAGGTGAGTTTATTCATTCAGTTGCAAACAAATTGCCATTTTTGTTCACCAGCTATTCTCAAGTTGTGGGTTTATTGTAGGAGTGAGAAACACCATTCTGGTCTTCATTGAATTTCAGTGTATCAAGTGATATACATAAAGCTCTAGGTTTGTGTACAAGAAGTAATACACCTTTATGTATCTCGAAGAGTGCCCAATTAAGATAGCATGGAGTTTACCATTGGCTTGGCGAACCTGACAAAAAATTCTTCGCCTTGAGCTTCAATAGATGTGTCACCGTACTTGAAATTGACACATTCGAGTGTAGTTTCAAGAAGGTTTCCTCGCTGGAAGCTACAGGAGAAGCAGTAGGTTTATATCAGACTAACGAACAGTAGTGGTTATTGCCCATCTCAGTCAATGATGTCTAGAAATGGCGTATTCAGCTTGCCGGGAGGCTGCCGGAATGCATTCTTTCAAAACATTTCCTGGAGTCAGAGACCCTCGCTCAAAATTCCAATCAGCTATTCCAAGATCACCACCTCCTCATATCTTAGTAGGAAAGAAGCAAGAAAGAATGTCGAAGCTTGATATGAAAGATATCACACTATCAAAGCACATGCCATTCCGACGACTTTAAACAATGCAAAAAATTCGAACACAGATGCCGCTACACCATCACCGGTTATCACACCTTATGTACCGCCAACTACCGGCCTATTATCAAAACTTCCATCCTCCTGGGTACCATATGCTGAGCTCATCAGACTAGACAAGCCTGTAGGAACTTATTATCTATTTTTTCCATGTCTGTTTTCAATTTTATTGGCGGCTCCATTAACCGACCCCATGGTCTCGCCCCTAACCGTCATGGGAACCTCTCTTTTGTTCTTCAGCGGCGCCTTAATCATGCGTAGTGCGGGATGTACTATCAATGATCTTTGGGATCGAAATCTTGACCCCCATGTTACTCGTACTCGACTACGCCCTATCGCGCGAGGAGCTGTCTCTCCATTCAAAGCTTTAGTCTTCACTGGAGGTCAATTATTTGCTGGCCTTGCGGTCCTTCTTCAATTTCCATACCAATGCTTCTTCTACGCTACCCCGAGTTTGCTTTTCGTAGCTGCGTATCCACTAGCTAAGCGGGTTACTCATTATCCGCAGTTTGTCTTGGGACTGACATTCTCCTGGGGCGCAATCATGGGATTTCCTGCTCTTGGGATCGATTTACTGTCCAATAGTGCCGCTATGACCGCAACTGGATTCTTGTATGCGTCGAATGTAGCATGGACAGTTTTGTACGATATGATTTATGCGCATATGGACATCAAAGATGATGCTAAAGCAGGAATCAAAAGTATAGCATTACGACACGACGCTCAAACTAAACAGATCTTGACCGGGCTCGCCATAACTCAGGTTGGATTATTGACAGTTGCCGGCGTTGCTGTTGGTGCAGGACCAGTCTTCTTCGTTGGTGGATGTGGAGGTGCTGCTGTTACTTTGGCTGTCATGATCAAGAAGGTTAACTTGAAAAGTGTGAAAGATTGTTGGTGGTGGTTTCTTAATGGATGTTTAATAACTGGCGGTACGATTTCCGCCGGTATTGGAGGAGATTACCTGATTCGATACGTACAGAGGGCTGACAATGAGGTACCCGGGGTTGAACATGAGCGAATAAAGTCATCATATACTATACTCTATGACTACCTGTTTTAATATGTAATACGATCAATGCTACTTCGCTGGTTATCCAGGGACATAAACTAGGGGAATGGTAGGGCCCGAAACTTGTTCTGCTTACGGTACCTATTAGTTTCTACATATAGGGCAAAGAAAGCTATGTGTAATACCTACAATATAGCATTAACAAACCTGTTTCAGTTATATTCATACACACATTCATATTCCAATACTCGAAAGATGCAACCATCAATCTCTTATCAGCCACCAACGTCAAGGGTATCATAACTGCCGAGAGACCCATTGCTTCCTCGCGTTCTCCAGATCTTCCACCCAATTAATGATGAGAATGAAGCTTGGACGATTTCTTGTTTTTATACTTTCGTGAATCCATCGGAACATTCTTACCGTACAGAGTACAGACATGCAGGTGGGGTGGTCTGGGCTCATTCGCATCGATGAAATCATTGACATTCGCGACATTGTTGATGGAAACAAAGAAGAGAGAAGGATTATTATTTAATTGGAATGCACTATACTACTTGGATATATACACAACAGATGAGGGGATGTTTTCAGCGAATAGAAATGGAGAGAGAGAGAATCTCTCAAGAAGGTTAGAATTAAGTTGGTATCACAGTTTTTGTTGCTGTACGAATGAGATGTAAGAACAAGGTTGCTGTAGGGTAGGTGGTAAAAATATGACGCCACATGAATGAGGGGAATTCGGACGTACACAGTCAGTCAGTCAATTGCAGTTGATTTCTTTCAGTAACGGAAAAGACAAAAAATAAAGATTCATTCCATGGAATATTACAGAAATATCCTACATCCCTCCCTTCATTCATACATAATAAAATCCCTACTCAAGCCATCTTCATCCATCTCTCATTTTCTTTGACACTTTCAATATCATTTATTATGTAGTAGGTAGCTATCTACTTATTAGTCTCTACCTATCAATACCAAATACAAATACTCCACCATTCCGTCCCTCCCGCATAATCCGGATCCTACCCTTTCCACCATTTCCTTACGTTAATTAATATTCCACGCTGTACTTGATCCAGTAAAGCTTTCTTCAACAATCGTCATAGTCTCTTAGCTTCTTCACCAGTGATAACTCGGTCTTGTGTTGGTCAAGGAAGGTAACTTAGGAAAAGGCATCATTGGAGATTTGACATCCTTGGGGTCATCACCGATCATCATCATCGTCACACGAATTATAAACTGGATAGCGTAGAGCTTATTCACAGCTCTCATATACATTAAACTCCCTCCCTGAGACTTTGCCTCTTCTTCAACTTACTCTTTTATATCGACAAACAGCTTTCGTATCAAAAGCTCTCAAGACAGAAATATCAACATATATCCTTCTTGCCACATTCAACACCACAAAATCATTTCAAAATTTTTTCACTACCACAATTCGTTTTGAGGTTTCTCCAGTTTATCTGCGTTCTCATTGCCCTCGCTCTCGTCGCTGCGGCCTTTGATGACCAGTTTTTCGGCAACTCAAGTGTGAACTGGGCCATGTTTGTCGCCGTTTTCTCGATGATTGTTGTTTTTTATGGAATGGCAGCCGCATTTGTAGAGTCGCTAGCACAGCCCATGATCCTGGGTGCTATGGACGGTCTTGCTACCCTTTTCAACTTCATCGCTGGTGTTGTTCTTGCCGCCAGACTCGGTGTACACAGCTGCAGTAACAGAGTAAGTTTGATTTCACAAGACGTCTTCGTAATGGTCTTTGCTAATAAACATCTAGAGGTACCTCGTCAGCAACAGCCTGACACAAGCAATGGGAGGAAGATGTCGGGAGCTCCAGGCTGCCACCGCATTCTTCTGGTTCGCTTTTGCTTTGTTCGCTGCGTCCATCGCCATGGATTTCATGGGTGGAGGTTCCAGCATGGCTCGTCGTAGCAATGTTCGCAAAAGCGCACCAACCATGTCCCAAGTATAAGCAAGGAATTGGCAAACAATGGGTTAGTACTCTCCTCCATTTCAATCTTTCAATACTTTATCCCATACTACCTATCGTCACTGTATTTCTCAACTAACAAATATGTCAGATCAAGTGGCAACAAAAGCTTACTACTCGCGGTCAGGGTAACAGGATAATAAGTAGGGCTGAATGCCCATTTTGAATTGCGTTCAAACGCAAAGCTATGCAAACGATGTTTATGTCTTTACGAGTTTAGCATATGAAAGGCAGAAGGGGGTTTGGACGCTGTCTTTTGCTGTGTACAATATGTTCGGGAATATGGACTTAATAATACCACACTTAATAATAAATAAATGTATTCGATGTCTTCTAATATATCATCCTGCAATCTACCATTATGTGTACAGCATTGAGCAGTTGATAGTAGGGTGTGCTATTTTTTTGTAACGAAGGAATATTGAAATAAGATGTGTATAGTTTGAAATGAACCATCAATCAAAAGCTGCGACTACTTCTTTCTATTTGCATGGAAATAAAGCCACTTCTGAAAAATGTGTTGATTCATTACCATATGTACTGAGTGAACTAAATCATATACACTTCCTGCTTGTCCTCAAGCGATCCTCTTTATGCAGTACCCAGCCGATGTACCATATATCGGCAATATACCCCATACATCATCTATAAACGCCAATCCCAATGCCATGCTCGCTGTAACTGAACATATCCCTTATGATATACCAAGAACTTTCTTATTGCGTGAAACATCCGATGAATGGTGTCTGATATTGCCCCAGTCCATATGTTCACCTGCCCACGAGTCTTGTGTCCATAACTTCACAAGAAAGTCTTTTTCGAATCTGCGACTTGCATTCGTAAATACATCCCCTCTGGTATTGACTGGCTTCATATTCGCAGGCGTTAAGGTCGCTAGCTCACAGCTCACTCAAACTCCTGGCTTTACTCATAACGTAGCTGCGGCTTCGATAGCTCCGGCACCTTTAAAGGTAGGGTTACTGGTTATTTCGACAGTGACTGGATACTTCCACGTCATGTACTTTGCCCAACCTATTCGCAAATACGTGGATTGATTAGCCAACATTCTTTGCCATCTGCATGCCCAGTATTCGAGAAACGGAGATGGTGTAAACTCCTCCCCTCATCTCCCAATCAAAACCTATCAAAACGGAAACAAACAGAACAAAGATAATAGCAAAAAAACAGGAGAACATACTCCAATAAGCAAATTTCCTTCCAAATTATTTCCCACACCATGGTACAATCACCATTGTAAGCATCATTTCCAACTGCTGTAAACTGGCTTCCCATTCTTTCTGTGCATCGGATTCTTCTCCGTCGTCTGAAGAGGCATAATCTGAGCTATCGACAGAGGAAGGCAGAGAATCTAACTCGTGGAGTTCGTCATCTTGAGTGTGGGAGGAGGCATGCATATAGGAATCTTAGGCGGAGATGGACATTTTGGGGTAGTGGAGGGTTGATTGAACGGCGGTTGAGTGGACAAACGTAGAGGGTTAATTAATTTTCCAGGAAAAGCATAGAATGAACGTGAGAATCGCTATCGCCAAAGAAGAGTCTGGTGATGCATTGAAGTGTGAGAAGAGTCTATAGGGAAGGCTGATAATTGCTTAGCTATCTCATACTTGGAGCTTGAAGTCGGCGCCGATTTGCTTGTGGCGTTGAGTCACGTGATCTAGCCTTTGACCTTGAATTTTTAAGGCTAAAAGCTGGCTTTTGAGTCATCGAATCAATTAATACATATCGAGTGAGTGCGGGCAACTTTTATTTCAAACACACACAACCACATTACATTTCGAACAACATCGCAAAAAGGAATATTATAGGATTATTCCCATCAGAAGATAGTATCGAAATAGTCACTAGCGCAATCATGGCCGACACAGTAAGTTAACAATCGCTCTATGTTTTGTGAATCAATTTCACCCCACCTAAATCTTGATTGTTCTTATTTCAGGCCCGATTTTAACAACGTGCCACAGGAAGTTGACTCCAAACCACGCAAATCCGTTGCCTTCAGCGAAGGAACTACGATTGTAGATGAGAACGGGGAAGTCACATTGAAGGAAGACGGACACGACGATACTAAAGAAACGGCGCAGTCACTTTCACCTAGTACGCCGCCACTTTCTCAAGCTTTGGGCGCATTTACTGATCCTTTCCAAGGCAATGGCGTTGATGCGACCGCAACCAAGGAAGATGATGGATTAGGCGATTTGTCATTGATGAAGAAAAAGAAGAAGAAGAGCAAGAAGGTTGAGGAGGGCGAGGATGGAGGTGATGAAGCTGCTGCAGATGGTGGTCTCGATCTCTCGACAATGAAGAAGAAGAAGAGAAGCAAGAAGCCCAAGGATACCGAGGATGATTTCACAGCCAGACTTGCAGCTGCAAATCTCAACGACGAGGGCGAGGGTGAAAAGGCGGCAGAGGAAACCCCGGTCGATGATGGTGATATGATCAAGGGAACAGGTATCTGGGCGCATGACGAGACCAAAGTAATTTCATACGAACAACTCCTCTCCAGATTCTTCACCTTGCTCGCAGCCAAGAACCCAGACCACGCATCTTCCGGTTCCAAGAGTTATAAGATTCCTCCTCCACAATGTCTGCGTGAAGGAAACAAGAAGACCATCTTTGCCAATATCGCCGATATTTGCAAACGTATGAAGAGAACTGATGAGCACGTTACTCAATATCTGTTTGCTGAATTGGGTACCAACGGTTCCGTTGATGGTAGCAGACGTTTGGTTATCAAGGGTCGTTTCCAACAGAAGCATATTGAAAACGTTTTGAGGAAATATATCAGTATGTTTGGTTTCTTATTTTTTCTAGGCTCTACTAACATTCTCCACAGTGGAATACGTCACCTGCAAAACCTGCCGATCCCCAGATACCGAACTCAACAAAGGAGAGAACAGATTGTTTTTCATCACCTGCAATTCTTGCGGATCTAGACGTTCCGTCACTGCTATCAAGACCGGTTTCTCTGCACAAGTCGGAAAGAGAAGAAGACAACAGGGTTAGTGTTGAGGCGAAGACTCGGGGGCGTACACGAATTGTTAGCTAGCTACTGGATTCTCTGCGCAAGCTGGCAGGAGAAAAAAAAAACAGATATAGAGAGTACTTAGGTCGAAAGTTGGGATTTTACTCTATGAGCTTTCCTTTGGTGTTTTCAATCAATATTTGATAGTCAAATGATCATTTGGGGTTCAAAATTTCACATCAGATGTCCTGAACAAATGGTCCTTCCAATATGACTACCTTTCAATGCTTCAACCCGGATCTGAAGATTTTATAACTGATGTCTGCATCCCGCAAGACGGGGAAGTGTAGATAGGTATAATGACTGATAAACAAACAATTTGAAAAATGCCAGAACAACTTGAATTTGGATTCTCTTTTTTAAAATCTAGCTTGGGGGACTGTTTGTGCTCTTATTTGAATTACTATGTCTCAATGGGAATGACGATGGGTATATAGATATTTAGACTGCTTAGACCCCAGATAAAGTTAGAGAAGCTAATTAAGAATAAAGTTTTAAGGGTCATCGTGGGACGTGTTGAGGGATCTCTACCCAATAGTAGAGTACGCGTCGTGTTATCGCTCGAATCGCCAATAGTTATAGATAATCAAATCGATAATGGATATATGAGGGCATTTCTTTCATAATTGTGTCTGACAAGGGAGTGTATGGTGGTTGGACGAAAGATGCGCGGAGGAGAAGTGTGGTGTGTGTGGCAAGCTATATATGGGTTATAGATTGGGATTACTTTGTGATATATACATACGTATTGGTATTTGGGTATGCGCATATGTGTCTATGTGTTTACCAGGTATGTAGATAGGTGAAGCAGACATAGAGATTTATATAAGGTGGTATTGATGTAGTTTAAATATCCGTGGACTACCTAGGTACTGTTCAGAAATAACATCAGGAAACAATATATTCTCTACTACCAACAGATGAATGACCAAAGAAAGAAGCTGGAATCTAGATCTACAATATCGATATGTCTGATTAATCTCTATACATGTCCATGCCTAGGTAAATGGCACCTAACACATAACACATCCATCATCTAGTCTCCTCACCTCACCAATTTGGTGAAGATATAATACTTAAGCGCTCGGGAATTTTTAGGGCTCCATTTTTGATCGATATCAATATCGCAAAGTCCAAGCTTCTGTTCGCATCCTGAAGAAATGATTGGTACGCAGAGGACAAACGAAAATAGCACAGCCCGCACCAAGAACCGCGCTGGCCAATCCGGGGCGTGAGGGCGTGAGATGAGGTGTGGGAGCTTGGGTGTGAGATGCATGGGAGTTTGCATGAGAGAGGAGATGCGTAATGCGTGTGTTTATATGATGAGAGGGAGCTGCTGTTTTTTTCTTTGGATTTGCGATGAGTTGATGTTTTGAGTTTTTGTTGATTTATGATTGTTCGATTGATGTTCTTGTGGACTTTGTGAGTTATTGAGGATTGAATATTAGATTTTGTTAGATTTGGATTGGTGTTTCGACTAGTGAGTGAGTACTGCATATTGAAGTTTTTTGATGGTTGTAAATAAGTGCGGGGCAAGCTTCAGAGCTTCATGAGATTCAATAAGATGGGCTGATATGCTGACTTTAATTCAGCTCTGCAATTACAAGTACTTAAGCAAAGCCTGATATAGCTTTGTTTCTTTCTATTGTTTGTTTGAGATTCTTTGATTCTTTAAATCATTCAAGATGTCTACATGTTATCCTCGTAAGTATTTCTGGTCAACGCGCGAGAAAATTCAATCGCTAATACTTTGATAGCTTCTCCTGGTGGTAATGGAGGTAAGGGAATCACTCATAGACTAAGAATATACCTCTGATCTTCCACTACAGCTCCCGCTCCCGCTCCTCAGCAACAACAATACGCACCTCCACCGACCTCTCCTCCTCCAAACCAGACATCATTCCAATACGCTGCTCCGCCAACCTCTCCACCACCAAATCAAACCTCATTTCAATACCCTGCTCCACCTGTTTCTCCTCCAGCTCAATCCTCGCATGCCTACTACCCTCCTCCCCCTTCTACCTCCACAACAAGCTATACCCCTCCTCCAAACCCTCAACCTACTCCTCCCCAACAACAACAACAACAACAGTATGCGCCTTCCCCAAATTTCTCTCATCGTCCCTCTTATTCCGGCGGCCAACACACTCTTCCCATTCATACACCACCACCCCAACAATCCTAAGCCTACGCCTCTTCCTCCGCCGTTTCTCCCCAGGAAACTCATCACCCCAACTTTACACAACCGAGCTCCAACCCCACTACGAATACATCAGATTATCCGCCCGAAAAACCAGCTCTCAATACAAGTCTCACAACCAATTTGGATCATGGAGCGCCCAGCGCAGCACATTTCGTAGGAGCAAGTACCACGCAAGATGATGTGGGAACATTCAATGGGGGAAGTTATCGTGTTAGTCATAGAGATACGAATAGTATTGTGACGATTCAGTTAGCGATGGGATGTCCATTGACTGTTAAACCTGGTTTGTTTTCCTTTTTTCAATCTTTCATCGGATAAAGGGATGTTTGTTTTTCGGGGAGAGTAAAAGCAAAGAGAATAAATTATAGCTAACCCAAATAAAGGCGCAATGATCGCAATGACCCCCACCATAACCCTCAAAGGCGCCATCAAATTCTCCATGAAAAAATTAGTTATCGGAGGCGAATTGGCACATTCGACGTTTACCGGTCTGGGAGAACTTCTCCTTGCTCCCTCGGCTCTAGGCGATATCACGAATATTCGACTCACGGGCAGTGAACAGTGGAGTGTGGGACGGGATGCGTATTTAGCTTCTACACAAGGTGTTATTAAAGAGTATAAGAGACAGGGAATTGGAAAGGCGATGTTCAGTGGAGAGGGCCTGTTTGTTTATAAAATTAGTGGAGTGGGTTTGTTGTGGATTAGTAGTTTGGGCGCGATTATTAGGAAGGATGTATGTTTTACCCCTCCTTTTTCTCTCGTCTCTTTTATTGCCCTGGCTCGTCTTATTTTCTTCTTCTTCCATATGAAAACTAATACCACGGAAATAGTTACAAGAAGGCGAACGATACATAGTGGATAATGGACATCTCGTCGCTTGGAACACTAAATACGTATTGGAGCGCGTGGCTTCGGGAGGAATCATTAGTGGATTGAGTAGTGGAGAAGGATTGGTATGTAAGTTTACGGGACCGGGCACGGTTTTTATTCAGACGAGAAATCCGGTCGCGTTTGGTCAGTGGATTGCGGCGCATTCGGGTGTTTGAGTAGGGAGAGGATAAGGAGGGGTGTAGTGTGGGCAAGATGGGAAGGGAAGTAATTGTGGATTTTGAAGCTATTCTGCACGTTTGGAGGGTTTCGAAAGCCTGAGGGCATATGATTTGATTTGGTTCGATTTTATTTTATTCCATTTGATGATACCTTGTCCTTCGTTTTTGACGACTTTTATTTTACGAATACTATTGGGGAGTTTTACCTTGAAGAACAAAAAGCAATACGATATTTTTGTATATCCATCTTTCTCTGAAGTAGATCTAGGTGATGAAGATATGTGAAAATATATGTCTTAAGCTTGCCATACAATTGCTACTTGGCTGTATCTTCCTTGAGTGAGTGAGTATATTGTAGTTAAGGTAAGTCTCTCTTTATCGAAACGTAATTGGATGAACAACCAAGACGGGAAAGACGTAGATGCGAACGTTGGTTGGCAGATCAAAAATAGGAACACTTCAAACTCCAAATCCTACCTACTCCGCTCCCTCTCCCTCGGAGACCCTTCTTCCCGCACCACAAAGCCCTGCAAAAGCTTTCTCTCTTTTCACCAACTCCCCCGGACTCCCCACCTCCACAACTCTCCCCCTCTCAAGCACAACAATCCGCTCGCTATTTATAATATTATCCAATCTATACGTCACAACTAATATCGTATATCCTCCAATATTTCTCAAATAATTCTCTACTTCATCTCATCGGTTTCCCGATCTATATTACTTGTTACTTCATCCAGGAGCAAGATACCTCCTGTTCCTGATTTGTGCGATGCCGCGAGAATAACGCGCGCGAGTCCGAATAGTTGTTTTTGTCCTTGGGAGAGAAAGTTAGAGTGATCGATTGTAGCGAGACCGTTGAGTGGGGAGAAGAAGAACCAGAGATAGACTTTCTGAAGAGTGGTGATGAGTTGTGAATTGGTGTATTGTGTTAGAGGATTGAGATTATAGCAAATGATTTGTTGGATTAAAAATATATTCTGAGGAATAGTAAAAAATCATTTGTGAAGAATTTGGTGGTCAATGTTGAAAAGGTTTATACTGTTGATGATAATGGATTCGTTAGAGAGCTCTAAAATTCGGAAAAGAAGGGATATTAAGGTACTTTTGCCTCTGCCGCTACAAGCGCAGAATTCTATTTTCTCACTGGCATGGATGGAGAGGATAATGTTGTCGAATGCGAATGTTGAGGGAGTATAGCTAGCATTTAAGTTGCGGATTTCGATATTGCCATGTACAAACTAGTTATACAGGAGGGTATTGGGAGAGAGAGGTTTAGGTTCTGAGGATATGCATTGTGCGAATTCTCGAGTGCGTGATATGGCGCCGAGGGAGACTTCTAGTTGTATTTAGTATTGGAGGAGAAAATTTAGGGTTTTGTTAAAACTTAGGATATTGTTAAAATAGAGGCTGAGAGATTCTGGATCAATAGATTTGTATAGTTGAATGGCTAGTGCTATAACAATAATAACTAGAGCAACATGTCACGGGATCACTTCTGGGAGTATTCAGAAGCTTTACCGCTGAGCTAAAAGCCCAAAAGGCTAGGAGGTAGAACTAGAAGTTCTACCTTACTCTCACATATATAGCAGGACAGGACAGGACAGAAAGGGCCTAGTG
>PQXJ01000549.1:0-22359 GCA_004786225.1 Botryotinia narcissicola | reverse complement strand
ATTGGGTTCTTGGCAACCCATTGGAGTCTTGGCAATTCATTGGGTAACCCATGGATGGGACATCTATTTATACTATTACCTACCCAACCTATGGGGTCCCGATGGGTGGGACATTAGATCGAAAACCCGACCCATGGGGCCCCATTTTACAGCCTATGTACAAGAACGAGCTTCTCGCCTGAGACACCAGATCAATGGTGATAAATTAGTTTGATCAGTGGCAGAGGGAATGGGAGTTTTTAGACATTTCGAGGCATTAAGCTATAATTAATATGTAAAATTATTGTTTACCTAATCACCGCCCATTATTTGATAATTCAATATCTTCATATGTCTGTTGTGATGCTGGATTGAATTGGGCTCTGTAGGTGGGATAGAAGGACCCTAAACACGAATACCTGCGTGGCAAAATCACCATATCTCTGCTCCAGCATTTACCTTCACGCGTTTTGACACTTGGTAAGACGTGTCGGTCATTTCAATTTCAAATTCACTAAGAAGTGAATTGCTATCTATTTCGTAATCAAACCATACTTTCACATCAGAACTAATTTCTTGAACCCTTATAGGGGCAACAACTGACGTGATTCCAACACTAGTCGACCAGCCACAAAAACAATGGAGGACGACCTCGAGCGTTCGCCAGTTGAAGAAGTCAAGCAACCTTCGTCTCACGCACATTCGAATGGAGAAGAAAATGTGATCGATCTGGATAAACTGGCAAGGTCAAGCGTTATCCTTGACCAGTCCTTACCACAAGTCAACTGGAGCCCTACATCTGGATTTACAAATACTGTGTATCTTAGACGGATATTATGGCCCTGATTCCGCTTTGAGACAACCGAAGCCCTGACATTTTAAGCTTCCCCCATGGCAAAATATACATGCGGGACTAAGAATTCTTAGGAATCATTTTCCAGATGACTTGCTTTACACGATCTCTTACAAGAATGCATACTTTTATGTAAGCTGTGATGAGTTTTTAGTTTGGTGGAGCACCACATCAACAGTCGAAAGAGTTTATGTACACGCGAAGGTAAGATACATAGAAACAGGGTCGATAAAAGGCTATAGTCTGAAGGTGTGAACGGAACAAGAACCCCGTGGGTTACTAGACGAAGAGCAATAGAAACTTCAGACGGACGAGAGAAAGAGAAGCAAGAAGGGCTACCATGGCAGCAGTCGAATCACGGCTAAGGCAGAAGTTTTGGTGGTATATTAATTAATGCATTCGATGATGACGAAGACCCAGAAGATGAACAACCGTCAAAGAAACGCCAGCGAACAGCACGTGCCTCATCTGATGCCAGCCTCTCGGGTGATTGCGCATCTTCCCGGCAACTTATTATGGTTCAGGAAGGATGATTGAGCTACCACACGGTGCCGAAGTGGTCAGTCTTCAAGCCTAGAGCACAATACCGATACCAAATGACTCAAGGACAGAGATATGTGTGCCTTCTGTAGACATTATGGATCGAATTGTGCGAGTCGAAGATATGCTGGAGAAGCAGAAGCATGATGTTCAATGGCTAGCGACGGAGCAAAGAGATAGGTTTGAAGGGTTAACTGAGGAGCTGGATGAATCTAATCGTTTAAATGGAGATCTATCCACCGAAATGAGTCGCACTTTCAAAGAACAAAGGGATTGGGAAAAAACTATGAATGCGACGCTTGATCACCAAGAATCTTCCATCAATGCAATCTCGAAGGCACAAAAGCATCGAATTGGAAATTTTACTTCGAAGTTTGATGATTCTTTGTTCTCCAGCAACGCTTTGAGTAACTAGAAAGCAAGTTCGATGTGCAACAGAAAGTGACGGTCCGTCAGGGTGGAATCATCGGGGCTATGGAACATGCGATACGATTACATCAGGACCACATCAAAATGATCGAAACCAAAAAGTGGGACATTGAGAAATTTGAGAAATGACTAGCTCATTCAGAGTCTCTCATTGACGAATATACCACAGCGCCGGCGATACTCGTTGAAAGAGACAGATAGGGATGATGTATTCAAGTGAGCAAGTCGAAAGGCACCGGTTGCCACAATACGGGAGGAGACCGAAGTCTCAAACGGACAAACTGCTCTGGAGCGAATTCGGCAAAAGGTTGAGGGATATGAATAGGTTGATAGACAACCCTGATTTGTCAAACAAACGGAATGGTTCGAATGATTTTCAGACCGATAGCCTTGTACAGGCTAATAAAATAATGATGATGCGTTTAGCGGCTTTGGAAGAGAAGAACGAGATGCATGTTTCCAAAATTATGAAATTAGAAAGAAGGAGGGTTCTTGCTTAATGTTACACTGTTGGGGTAGGGGTAGTTTATGCCACTTTTTTGAATTGCTGTTTATCTTAAATTTAGTCCAGTGAGATACATATCTATAAGGTATCCTGCTTCTTGCTGCCAAAAGTTTCCCCTTGTCCACTGATTATATCAAAATCGGAGTCATCAATGATTTGTTTAATTGAAAATTATGCAAAACAAAACAAATAAGGCATTTCTGTGCATACAGGACATGTAGTCACCCACAGCTCTGAAACACGAAAGGAATTGCGGGGTAATCGTAATATTGAGTGTTTGCTTGATTGTTCTCGCGCTCTTTTCTCACGCGCTCAGGTTCTTCTTTACATCTACTTCCTCGATATACGCGCATATCAAAGGATCGATCTATCGCATTTATCTTCTGTTTCCATCCTGCTACTATGCCAGAAATGTTTGGTAATTCTCGGGTAAAAGAATCGAATGCACTTCATCAGAACGCTCCAAGAGTGCCTTCCCGATATTCATCACAAGATGAAAACACGCAATCATTGGGAAATTTTTCGATGAGCTTCTCTTGCACCTATAAATTGAGCGACTTTCTTACGAATATTAGTAGAAGTGGAGCACGAAGATAGACTCCGCGAGGTGGACTCTGGTTCGCCCATACCCTTTTCGAGCTCATCGGCGAGTCCTGTGCCACTGTCTTTAGGGCAGAATGATGACCTACAAGAAACGGAACGATCGTCAAAGGTAATATCAAATGAATCTTGCTTAGTGAAGGGTGTAAGTAACGTGTATTCTTTGAAATGACTGTTTGTTTTGGTTATGCAACAATGGTTCTGACTTCTCCAGGCCCCATCTTGCGACAAAGCGAAGGCTAAATTTGACGAACTCGGGAGGGACTCTCCGAGTGATTTGCCGTATATCATTACATGCGAGAATGGAGCTCTGGAAGCCGAATGTCAGGAATGTGGTCGCAGATTAAAAATCGAGGGTTCTGCAATTGGTGGTATTATAGACCATGCGAGCGGCACACCGCATGGTTTCAACGTCAAACAAAGACTAGATTCAAACAATTTGGAAGAGACATTAACCTTCAAAGTTATGGCCCGAAGGAAGGCTATGGAAAATTCATCTGTACCAAATTCTTTCAGTGAAGTCCCAAACCGGCGGAAATTTGAGAACATAGAGCCATTGGATCTTTCCTCTATTGAAGTTGATCCTGCTGGACCTGTCGACGATTCTGGATCTGAGCGAAGAAAATCGAAACGCCGTAAAGTAGCACGTACGCTCGCCGCTGAAATTGATACAAGTGATCTTCGAGTTAGTACAGGCTTGAAGAATCCTGTGGGCAGGCCTCGAGGATGGAAAAAAAAACGAAAAGTCTTCCTCGGTAAGCGAAGCGTCGGCTCCGGCGCTAGAACGTACTGTCGCAGAGATTTCTGAAAGACTTACGGACATAGACCACCAGTTCGATTACAAAATCAAGAAACAAAGAGATCAAACATTGTTTTTTAATGCAGACCTAATTGGGCTGAGAAATTTCTATGGCAAAAGGCTAGATACTCTAGAGCAAACTTCGGAAACGCAAAAACACGAACTCAAATTATGCAATGAGAATTTCAAAGACTCTAAAGCACAAACTGATGCCTCTTTCCACAAAGACAAGATCAGCTTGGCGAACATGGAGAGTGCGCTTGGGAAACAGAAGGATTTGATCGATAATTTAAGTAAGCTCCTATCGAATGCAGAATGCAAACTGAGGGGTCAGAAGAAAGTCAAGAACACTCTAGCTAACTCCTTTCCGGATATGGAATGCGAGCTGAATGAGCAGAAGGAAATCGTTAGCCTTCTGGCTTCGAAGACTGAAAGTGACCTAAAAGGACAGAAGGAAACCACTACTAATTTGGCTGAGCTGATGGACAATAGGCTGATTGGACAACAAAAGCGAAAGGTTGACCACCTGATGCATCAATTGAAGAACTTAAATGACGGCGGAGGATCCATTGACTTGTTGCGGTTGCAAACCGAGGACGAGCTCCAAAACCACCAAAAGCAGATTGCCAATCTCGAACAGAAAATATCCGGAATTCGATATGACGCCACTAAAGAAGTTTCTGAGATCATCAACAAGCAAAATTTCCCTCGTATTGATGTAGACCGGATCGAGAAAATGGAAAACTCTATTGAAGAACTTAACAAAAAATCGGAAGATTCATTCCCGGCTAAGACTTCTGAGGCTATTGTAGATCGAGTCGTTGGTTATACTGCGGAAAATCACAATATCTTGGAGGAGATGCTTAGGGAAGTCGACAAGAGGCACTCGTCTCAACGCGAATCGTTCATAGAAACGCTTGAAACAAAGATATCCTGTACTTCTCAAGCTGCCATTGATCGAGTTGCAGACTTGGAGAGGAGTCTCAAGGAGTTCCAAACAAAACTGGCAGGCATGTCTAGTCTAGCTGTGGAGCCCCAGTTGCAACGTTGCAAACAATACGCCGAGCTCTTTGAAAAGCAAGCAGTTGGATTTCGACCCGATATGGGCCGGATTGTTCGATTGGAAGATAACATTTCTGATTTCAGGACCTTCAAAGATAAACTTGACCGTTTGGAAACGTGTACCCAAGGCTGTCAAAAGCGGTTGGATGAAATGGCTTGTAATTCAGCAGAGTACCGGTTGCAACAAGACAATTTACGCACTGAATTTCTTAAAAGACAAGCGCTAGGGTCTCAAGCTTTCGTGGAGCGAATTGTGAACTTGGAAAAGAATACAACAGATAAAACTCGTCTAATGGAAGAAAACAAAGTGTCTGGAGAGCCTATGCGAAAATGTATGTTGAATTTTCGGTATACATCCGATCAAATCGCCCAATTAAGAAAAGAAGTCCAGAGTTATGACAACAAGCTCGGGGCAGTATCTGTGGCTTTAGACAATCGCCGGTTACAACAATTGAAAGAGCATACAGAACTCATCGAGGAGAGAATGTCCCACATTCAGACAGACTTCGATAATGTGATCACGAGATTTGCAGCAGAGGCACAAAATATCGCTACTCAAGCCGCCAGGTTTGAGGTAACAGGGGAAAATAGTTCTAGGGACCGCCAAATTGATGATCTAGCACAATCTATCAGACCGATAATGCTCCGTCTAGCAGGACTAGAGAGCACTGAGAAGCAGTCTGATAGAATGGTAATGATGCGTCTGGGAGCTCTAGAGAAGAATGAGAAACAGTCTGATGACATGATGATGCTACGGCTGGCAGCATTAGAAGAAAAGAACGAGAGGCAAGTTTCTAGGATCTTGGAATTAGAACGAGGAAATCAGAGCTTGCAAAGAGAAGTAATAAAGCTACAGTAGCCCAATGTAGGGTAATTATGAGAGGGAGGCTTGGAGTGTGTATAGCTAGTGTGTCTGTTTTTGGTCATTGGCTTGAGACTGCTTGGAATAGCAGCCAAGCCAAGAATTATACAACGTCCATTCTTGAGTATAATCATTCCTGGTAAATTCATTTCATTTCACATATACAATAATCACGTCGGGGACTGGCGTCGGCGGTAATACTACGGAAGGTTTATGAAGTCGGTTATATGTATTCGGATGCTAATGATAGATTCAAAATTGCCTTATACCGGCGTTGGCGCGCTGGGCATGCGGGTTGATGCATAGAAAAATTTTCACGCGCGATCTTAAGTAGCCAATAAGTTTGAATTCCATATTTTTGGCTGAAGATATCACAGCGATACTGTGCGTTTGCTTTTGTCTGATTACTTTTCTCTGACGCGGTTGCAATTTAGATCCATGTTCACGCGGGAGCTGACATCAAGTATCATTCAATAGAGTAGGATACACGGGTATTTGCATGCAAAAGCCTTTCGCATGTGTTTTTTCGTTACTAAAAAGTTCTGATGCGTCAAAATAAACTTCTGTCTGCTGAAGGCATTACCAAAAATCTGCCTGTACCTTGCACTTGTCGCGCTGACGCGACCGCGACCCTTTCCGAAGCGTGCTCCTCAATTTTGCTCGCTTTTGAATCGAACATAGCACTCTTCTCTCTTGATCTGCTATTTTGACATCACTTGATTAAACTTCCACAATTCCTTTCTTTCAACAACCAACACAATGGAACAATCTCCCAGCACTAGCCAGCGTCAGCCTTCATCTCATTTCACAAATACTAATGACAAAGACTCATCTGGTAGTTTAATGCACCTGTGTGGCATGTTCAGCTAGCTGTATGGCTAACTAACAATAAACGGAAGCAGGACCATCGAGGTCAGACGTTAGCACAACCACAAACGAAAAGACTACTAGTCTTAAAGGCCCGCGCCCATGGAACTACTATTCAGATTTGAGTGGTGACGATGATTATGACGATGATCGACCGAATCTTCGTTCAAAAAGCACGAATATAGTGAGCTCCCTGCGAACCTCTAGTCCACAACAGAGTACATCAAGAAAAAGAAAAGCTCCCAACGGCATCGAAGCCCTCTTGAAGCTTATCATTCATGTATCATGTATAGCAGCAGGTGTATGTAGAGTATCTCCATGAAGTATGCAATCGCAAAACTGATAACTTCAGGCCTTGTCTTCGAAATTTCAATCGCTTAAAACCAAAATCGAACTTCTCGAGATGCAGTACCCCGATGGCCTACCATACACTATTACTTTTTCACGCAACACCCAGACCCTATATCTAGAGTGCCAAGAATGCAAGAAGTCACTTGATCTCTTGAAAGGAGGAGGAAACATTGTAAGTCACTCAAGTGGCGTTTTGCATTCAACGTGTGTCGATGAACGGTTGCGAGAATTAGAGGCGGAAGGCTTCAGGAGGCAATTAACCAAAGAAGTTATGGCACGAGAAAAAACCATGCATTCTCCGCCTGCGTTTACTACAATAACGAGATCCCAAAGACTGTGCCGACAAAAACAGACTTCGAGGCAGCAATGTCCGGAACTTGCGCCGTCTGAAAACTTTGAATCTACTTCATCTTCAGAAGCTGAACCAATTCGATTAAAACGGCGGTTGACACTAGCCTCTTCCCCAACCAAGTCACCTGCAAACGTTTCGCACCCTGAACTTGACACGTCCGATGAGATGTTGACGCGGTATCAAGGATTTGAGAAGAGGTTAGAAGACGTGGTCATTAACATCAATATCCGACAATCAGCCCAGCACAGATTACTCATAGACGAAGTACAAAAGAAGATATCGTATGGTCTTGTGCCTATTGACGATCGACTTACAGCCTTGGAGAATGGTGTTCAAGAATCGTATCAAAATACACAGCATAAGCCGCTCACCGAACAGAGAATAAGCTAGGCGTCGCGTTGCTCAGAATCTGCACTTCGAAGAGTCGAGAAGCTACAGGAAGATTTCGATGACAGCGAAGAGAAACTTTCTACCGGCATGAATCTAGTGAAGGAACTAGCGGAAGTGGTCCATCTAATCGAGAAAAGGATACTAACATTATCCGAAATCGATTGAGTAGGTAGATTGGAAGATGAAATGAAAGGAGTGAAAAAAGAGGTCAATGCCCTCGCAGAAAAATTCTCCCAATCTCAGCCAGACACTGATCGAATTGCTACATTGCAAGAAGAGATCAACACCCTCACAGCAAAAGTCTGCAACCTGGCTGGTCTTGTAGAAAATCATGAGCTGCCTGCCAGTCACAGTAGCACAGCTAACGACGCCGCCCTCATCGAGGATCTGAAGAAGTCTAAGGGAACAATGATGAAGCGCCTGGCTACATCTGAGGAACGTTTAGCTACCTTGGAGGAACAGAACGACAGACTGGTTTCTAAGATCAAGGAACTAGAAAGAAGATAAGAGACGGCATGAAAAGTTTGATTGGTGAGCTTGAGACGGATGGTTGCAAGGATTCTCTTTGATGGGTGTTTGAAAAAAAAACCCCCCCCCAAAAAATAGGGGGGGGAAAGTGAGTTTCAGCGCTAGGAAGAATTCAACCCGTGTGTAGAACAGATTTCTCTTGGGGTGCGTCGCAACTAGCTTATTGCACCAATATTGACGTGTCTGAAGCATTTAGTACTACGTTCATCTCATCCCATCTTGCTAAAGCGACTAGTGTAACTCAAAATAAAATTCTTGTTCACATAGATTGCATCAGTTGTGGTCATGCTCAATCTTTTTGGCTTCTCTCATATAGCTCTGGAAGATGTACATTTACACCTTTCCTTCATAATCTCTCTTCCAAATGGTATCCCAGACTCCCTTGTCCACCGCAAACTCTCTTACATAATCATGCTCTAACTCATGCGTCCTCCTTCCAAGCAACACCAAACTGTGCAAGGGACCTCCCAATTGCTCGTCGGCGTCACACAATTGTTTTAATGTCCCACTTACAAATTTCTCATCCTTACAGCCTACTCGAGCAGCACCCACACAGAGACTTTCCTCATTGTAAACTCCTCCCTCTCCATTTTCTGTCTTAAGTTCTTCAATTTCCAACATTTGCGACGCGCACTGTCCTACAGTCATGTATCTCGGTGGCTCGTATATCTTTCTTCCTCTCGCCATATTCTCCATAGTTTGCTCCTTGACCTTGATATCCAATAATACCAATGTGTGTAAACCAATATTCCTGTTCTCTCTAATACGATCGTAGAATGATGCAGGCTTCCAGTTCTCAGTGAAGAAAACCATTGAGACAGTTTGGCCAAAATTGTAAAGTTGGAGACCGGTAGCACCAATCGCGGACATAATGGAGGCATTAGGAATGGTCGAGATTGGAATGTTTAAGGAACGGGCGCGGAGGACAAGATCGGTATGGGTGGTCGCACTAAACCTGTGTCAACATATAACCTTCAAATTATGAGGAAACTATCATGTAGAACGAACCCAAAAGGATCTCCCACTACCAAAAATGCAACATCTACATTTTGCGCGTCTTCCAAGATATCGTCACTAGCACTCTCTACCATATCTCTATCTGCAATTATCACTTCTCGTCCATAGTAACTTTCCTATGTCTATATCAGTCAGCCCCTTACTTCCCCGGGTTTAGAAAAATACTCACAAGAACTGTTTTATCCACCAGCAAAATACTGGTATAAGCTTCAAGATATACACGAGCGCATTTCTTGACAGCCTCGAGTCCTTTGACAGTAATATCTGTCTCGTCAGAGAGACCAAGGCCAATAAGGTAAAGCATATTTGTTGTCTTGTGTACCGTGGAAACAATTAAGTGAGGGGTTCGAACAAGAGTTCAAGAAAATTAATTTGCCCCGCACATTTGTTCATACTTCCATCATTCACCGCCCGGACCTTGAGAAAGGCAAAATCGCAGCCTTCCTCAACCTTACATAGAAAATCATTTGCGACAATAATTTAAGCTGTGTCCTGCAATCCATATCTTCAAAGACGAATTGAAAGCCCTGCATAGAATCGAAGATCGCACCACACTTTTCATCGTTAACGGCAATCTTAAAAACGCAACAATGTCCTCCAAAAAGGGCGCCTACGAAACCAATGCCTCGGACACTGATTTCCGCAAAAAATACGATCGCGAAGCCAATGTAGCCAAAGCACGCGAACAAGAAGCCAAAGAAAAAGAAGAAGGGCGTCTACGATATGAAGCCAAGCTTGCTGGCAAAAAATACTACGCGCCTCTTACTGGCGATGAAACTCTTACATCTGCGCGCGCAAACCGTCTCGATGTATCTGCCAATGTAGGGAAAACTATATTAATGCCTGCGGGGGCAGCGACAGGCAAGAGAGGAAAGGGTGCGGGATTTTACTGTCAGGCTTGTGACTTGACTTTCAAGGATAGTTTGCAATGGGTGGAACATGAGAATAGTATGCAGCATTTGCGGGCGATAGGACAGACGGGAGAGGTTCAGAGAGCGAGTGTGGAAGATGTGAGGAGGAGGATTGATGAGATTTGGGAAAGGTTGGAGAGGGAGAAACATGAGGAGGTCGTTACTTTGGGAGAGAGATTGGAAGGGAGAAGAATTGAGGATGAAAAGGAAAGAGAGGAAAGGAGGCAGAAGAGGAGAGAATTAGCTGAGAGAAAGAAGGAAGAAAAGGACAAGGAAATTGCGGTCAAGAAGGAATACGGAGAAGATGTTAGGGTGGAGGGCGAACATGATGAAGACGACATGATGGCTAGTATGGGGATCGTTGGATTCGGATCATCGAAAAAGTGAAGATATATTGTTTGCATATGGGATTTAGCGACGGTGTTCAGGACGGAGTACATTAAATCATACAAATTGTATACTTGGGTTTTGTATAGGTCAATATATTATAATTACTACCGATTTGGCATGTTAATTGCCATCACTCCTATGTATCTGTGCCCGCTACATGGTTCGGACTGCCATTAGAAGGGCCATGTCCATCCGGTACACCATTTTGGTAAGATATCTGCTTGTTAAGCCAATCCCTGAACTTTTTCCTCCTAGACAATCTTACTGGGGAATCGTCTACTTCAGTCTCGTCACCACTTTGCATTTCATCTGACAAATCAATATCCGGAGCCCATCTTTCCTCATCCCCACAGACAACCACATACCAATTGCACACTTCATCTGCCTCCAAGTTCTGCCTCAACTTATCAAGCCACCCAGCTTTTTCGTTCCTCTTCTTGGTTTCTTCTGGAGTCATTCCCAATTCCTCGCAATTGGGAGGAACACGTTCTGCTTCTGCAACATTGGCTTTATACTTCTCCACCTCTTCGCATATATTAACACCCAAACCAATCTCAACCATATAATCTGACACATAGGCCCACGGTTGACTGGCCGTTTTCAAATCCTCTGGATCATATTGTTCGACCAATTTGACCGCACTCCAATCATTAAATCGCAATGGCTTTTCCAGTCCATTATGCGACGGTTCTCTCGAAATCGCATTTGTAGCTCCTGATGCTGATCTACTATGTAAAGTTTCCGACCCCGAATTACTAGCATTGTTCTGTCCATTCGAGTTCCCTTTCCTCAATGTTAAGCTGGACTTCTTCTTGTGAGGTGACTTTAAGGAGATCATGGATTTTTTGTTCTTCTTCGTGAGGGTTTTTGGGGATTGCGGCTTGGGAGTTGGGCATTCTGTGGGGGGACTGGGAGTAGGTGCAATATCAATGGGACCCGGACTGCTTGGTGGAAGAAAATCGAATTGTTTGTAAAAGGAATTGAGTAGAGCATTCGAGGTCAAGGGCGCCATTAGCCATTCTGGAGCTGCATCTTCGATGTCATTTAGAATCACATAAATACGGATATTCTCTCTTTTCCAACGGAAACCATGGAGGAGATAGGTAGGCATTTTTGTGTGATTGCGATGGGAAGAATGTTAGATGTGTTGATGTTGGGGATACACCAGAAGAATATCAGCTTTTAAATATTATATCTGATGCTTTAGGAAGTAACTTATCTTGGAATATTGGTAAATTGTTAGGGAAATTGCGATTGGCATTTGCGGCTGCGAAAAGAGTTACGAGGCTATCTTTTCCGGGGTTCACCAGAGCCGATGTCTGTGCGACAGTGATGTTGGTGATGTTGGTGCTAACTTCAAAGCTCGACTTCAAGCTTCTTTGAGTAAAACATTCCCAACTGCTTTCGCTCATCGAATAATTGTATTTCTGAATCACTTCCTCAACTAGTGGTGGTATATGAACAGCCTTTCAACCTGGGGAATTCCGGGTCAGCCCCGAGTATACTATTGTGATTCCTGGCTTCAATGAAGGATTGCATTTGCCCCAGTGACGTTCAAATTTTGGTGGTAAACTCTTCTGAGTCCAGGACTCCTCATTCTCATTGCGATCTGGAAGATGTCTCGTATCTTAAAGTCCTATTTAGTTCCAGGCATTAAGTTGTTTCATTCTACCTTGCCCTTTCAATTATCCTTTTCAGATCTTGAACCTCCAATCCTTCCTGGAGATACTAACCGCACCAATTATTGTCGAGGATCTCTGTATCCTTGTCGTATTCATGCATGGAAAAATGATCTTGTTGTTTAGATGGGATACTATGGCTTAGCATCTTTGACATTGAAACCTTTCATGGTGAATATAACGAGGTTGTGAATATCTTCACTCTCGTCAGATGAAGAGCTGGGTAGTTTCCGAGTCTGTGTAAACACACAAATCTCAATATTTCACAGAAGAACTCCTTCTGAGAACGAGTGTACCTTCATTACAAAAATATCTACAAAATAGTTCTGTGTGTTCTCTTTTCAATTTGTATCCAAACTTCTGCAATTTCTCTGGTCGCAACACGGAGCAAATACCATACAGAGGCTCAAGCATACCACTCTACTGCTTTCCAACCCCGCATTCTCACATTATACACTATGCCTCCCGGTATCATTCCTGATGGCATGGTACAAGATCTTCTCGATTTTATCCGCGAAGCAGTTCCTGTTATATATGAAGCAAGCATTGAACTGTTGGCACTAATCTTAGAAAATGACCCTGCTACATCAGATGTAGCTAAATCTCATGGCCGCTGGATACACATCAATCTGATGCGACAACTCTTACCACTAGGAGACGAAGAGAGACAAGAATGGATAATTGAGCTATTCAGCGGCAAGAAATACACTGTAGAGTTCTTCGCGGAGACAATGATCACAGTAAGTTGGATCGATCCTCGCGGGACAGGTATGATTCTTACAACAATAGAGCGGAATCTGGACAGAATCCGAAGACGAAAATGGATTTATTTTCTATTCCATGAATCGACAAAAGGAAGCGAATTTTCGCAAATGGCTTTTACAACCTAGAACTCAGGAGATTTATATCGGTGAAGTAATGGAATGTCTGCATCTGATCGCGAAGAAAAGCGTTGAAGGATCCGATTACGTACCAAAAAAAGGTCCCAAATGTAAGAAACTGTGCCATTTTTTATCTAACAGATATACTAACACACTTCGCCAGCAAAATACAAAGTCGTCACTCCAGATTGGCAAAAAGAGTTCATCGAAACCAAGAAACAGCTCGCACAATCCCAATCCCTTGTTGAAAGCCTACAAGAAACGGTACAAATAGCGAATGACATCATAGATAATCAAGTCACCGTCCTCGATAATACAAGACAGCAATTGAAAGTGGCGCGTACGGCTAATGCAAGGTCGGAAAAAGTTTGGATGAAGAGATATAAGAAGTTTTTCAAACGTACGTGGAGCTAGGTTGTTTTGAGGGATTGGGGTTGGTGGGGGTTGGAGTTATGGGAATGTCGACTATGCGGTAATAGGAGTTTTTGGAAGATTTTGGGACTTGGGTGAGATTGTTTGAATGCTTTTCAGGAATATCCCTGTACGTCAAACATATCGGTGTGCAACAATTTGTTTTAGAGAGTATTTTAGATTGATTGAAAGATCGTGGAGATCTTGGGGCGGTCTAGAAGTCCGAAGTAGCCTGGAGCTAAGAAGAGCTAGAGATAGACTTTCTTTCATTGAAAGACTTGTTAGGGCCTCCCTTGTAATTTTGAGATGCAGACGTGCAACAAAATTTCCTGTCACTGTAATTGGGTAAGATTTGTGATGGAGGTGATGTTGAAGTGCCTGTCTACATACTATATCCTAGGGAAATAGATATCTATCGTTCGATTGCTTGTATACAGTACCTACTTATCAGGATAGTAGTAGTAAGTTCTCAGTCGAGTCTATCTATGCCTTGTCACGATATATCTTCATGATTCTTGACTCGAAGAGTCTTGAATGATACTCTATGTCCATTTTTATTTAACCTGGTGTCAGTCTATCTTTGTCAGTATATGAGAATCCATTCTTTCGTACTTATTCTTATACTATTCCAGCATGATCATGGAGTCTGTTGAAGCATATTACACGATCTCTTACTTCAACTTAAACAGACGGTTATTTCATTTTAAACACCTAAGCCACATGACACAGAACTCTCGTCTAAACACACAGAACTACGCTACTATCGTGAAACTTTCGATTCCCATCCTAAAATATCTAATATGCACTCAATCTCACCCACCTGCCTTTTTACAAACGATTCTAGATTTTAAAGGTCTTTACTAGAATGAGCGTTGCCTCAAACTCAATAGTGAAACTCCATTTAGCTCACGTATCGTATTGTGTGTGGATTCTACAGACTCTCGTTTAAATACATCAAGCGAGATCTAAAGGAATCACATACATAAACTCAAAGTGATAATTCTATCATATACGCTTCCTCTCAATAGGTATCCAGATCAGAAACAATCTTCTTCAATTCTTCCCTGGGACTAAAATCGTATTACTTATGTTTCTCTTTTTCTCGCTTAAGTGATATGTTTTCGATCAAGATCTTATGCTCCTCCATACTCATTAATATATATATATTTTCGCTCGGTTCGCGTGCCTCCCTATTATTTACCTGAGTATCGGATTTAGGTATAAGGAATTAGTAGATGCCCTGATGACTAGTTATATCAAGGAGTCTTGCCTGTATTAAAGATGCTATACTCCATCAACAATTTTACCCTCTTTGCTTGAGGAAGTTAAATACATGTTGTAACTTTCAAACATCTCACCTTATAGATATACTTTTAAATGACCTCAATTAAATTTAAAAACAACACCGTAATGGTGTATTGAATATCTAGTACGTTTAAATGCGTTTTAATGAATGAGCGCCTCTATCGAATCTCGATGCTTGATAAAACATATAGTGACGTTTCTCCTTCATTTTAGGGTCTCGTAAAAATAAAAATAAAAAAGATTTAGATAAGAGTACGAGGTTATAATATACTTAAACGAAACGAAGTAATTCAATCTCCTTTACATCTCATCTCAGTACTGATTTTCTCCCCTTCTAAGAAAAATGTGGAAGGGAAAAACGATGTATAACCTAACCATCAAAACTCAAACCTCAAAACGCAACCTCATTTCAAGCGCGGATACATCAAACCATCAATCAAGAGAGAGAACCACAGCCAGCTGAACGCACTACAGATCAAAGTACTCAAGGTATATACAAAAATCCAATTTCGGATCAAGCTTAGTAGGAGCTATAGCTAGCACGATAGTTAAAACTTAAACACAAATCCTTCCTTTCTTCCTTCCTTCGATACCCATGCTCGATTTCATTTCAACTTCCTGACTTTCAGTTCCACATCGTATATCCCTCATCACACATCACACGCCCAAACCCCTCCTACAATAAACCATCATCCGAAGCCGCAGCCGCAAATACGATATAAATCAATCAATCAATCAATCAATCAATCAATCAATCAATCAATCAATCAATCAATCAATCAATCAATCAATCAATCAACCCGAACACAACCTCGCAACCTCACAATAGTAGGACCAAAAAAACACAGAAACAGAAAAACAAGTCAAATAGATAGCAAAGATCAAGTAAAATCCACACTGCTTCTCGAAAATTTCGTTCTTCGGGTATTGCGTTATCGTGACATCGTTATCATAGTATCATAGTATCATAGTATCATAGTATCATAGTATCATAGTATCATAGTATCATAGTATCATGTCGAATCCTTCGACTTTATGAAAAAAAAAAAAAACAATCTCGGAATCGTGTTATATATATCCCTTCTTCTTATTTTTCTTTTCAACCATGCATTCATTCTATTGGGTATCCTCATCATGATTCCCGAGGTCAATATGAATATTCTGAGGAAGTGAGAAAACCAAAGTGTGGAAATTAAGATGAAGAAGTGAAAAGTAAATAAGTAATAAAAGAAAGAGCAGTCAAGAAATCTGAAAAGTGCCGCTGCAAATCCAGCATTCAGCAGAGAGAATATCGAAAGTTAACTATGAATGATGAATGATAGAAAGTTAAATTTTCGAAGATATAAAGAACGTATAAGAAGCGTATAACTTATAATCTCCATAAAATCCACCATCTCAACCGCGAGGAAAGAAATCGAGAGATCGATATTGATGGGATTGTCTGAAAATCGCAGATTTTCTCGTACTGAGTTCAAGCCTTAAATATCATGGGTATCAAGCTGGCTTCTAGCCCTCAAATTATATGTTAAAGATTCACGAATCCTCATTTCGCTTCGTTTCGTTTCGTTTCGTCTCACCTCGCTCGATACAAGACCCGAAGCGAAATTTTCAATAACCCGATATATCCTGTTGAAATCCAGCAGCTACATTCCCCGGCACATCTCCAATCGCGCTCTCGGATTCCGAGTCGGACTCTAGGGGGTAGAATACGCTTATGAATGCATCTGCTGCTATTCGGTATGTTAGCCCTTTTATTCTTACTCTTTCTACATTGTTTCTTCTTTCATCCGCTGAAGAGTATCTTTGATTCATTGTGTGAAAGTTGAAGGAAATGCAAAGTAAACGGTTACATAAGATCGCAACGAGACAATAATAGAATTCCAAACCTACCAGCCCCATGCACAAAATTCAATTCGAACTCCCCGTGTTTCTTCACCTGCGCGCGTCTCGAATACTCATCGCAGAAAACATAGAGATGCAAATCTTTCACCCAAACGCGATGACGCGAATGCCGGGCGAGCCAGGTATCGGATGTGACTTGGAGGTCGGTTACTAGAGTGTTTTCTTAGCGAGTGTTGGGAGCCAGGTGGGATGTTAAGCGTAAAATAATTTAAGCAAATTGAGAGGATATGGGAGAAGGGAAAGAGGATTGAGAGAGAAAGAAAAGAAGCCATACTAAAAGCGGTCCAGATAGGACATTTCCTCAATTCTCCATTTGCAACTGCGGCGTGAAGTCGTAGGGTATGAGTTTGTTGATTTTCGTAGACGAAGAGAGAGTGATGGAATCCATCGTCTACTATTTGTCTATTTTTATCGATGTGTTAGTGAAGATACTTTTCACATCTGGAAACTCATTCTTTTCGTCCAGTTTCCATGTCTCGGGAAGATAGTTACCTACCCTTGGAAAATCTTTACCTCTCCGGCAATTATATAATCATCTCTTGGTATCAGATTTGTGAGTTGGGAACGCGCTTTGAGTGCTACGAATGAGCAGTGAAAGAGTACCATTCCTATATTGCAACCTTAATTATTATCCATTGTATCTTATACTTCTATCCTCCATTCAATTTGAAAATAAGTTTACAAAAAATACTAACGTTGCCAAGTCCTTTCACAAATCAGTCAGCACATTCTCCTCAAATACTAACGCTTTCACTTCTCCTTAATCGTTGCTTCCCTCTCAAGCCCACAGCGGAGAAAAACATCACTCACTTGAAAAATAAAGCCATCCAAATAGTCGGATGTTCCTTATACTCACTCCATCTCTTAAAACACAACGCACTTCCATGTCTCCGAATACATAGCTCATGAACCCCAAAAGAAGAATAATGAGGATTATTCTGTTTATCCATCCAGCGACAGAGTAAATATGGGGATTGATGAAGTGCTGTATCGTCGAGATAGAGTGTTACGGAGAGATGATTTTTGTCAAAGGGTCTAGATAGTTAGTGAGACGAAAGGTGATGAGGAGAGTCAAAGACACATTGAAGGAGAGAAGATATGAGAGAGTAGAGAAATTTAGTACTCACAATTTAAACAAAACTTTTGATTGTGGAGGGATACCCAACTTCATGAGATTCATCGATGGACCAAAACATCTCGATCTATATCCATGCTATCAGTCAATCGGTGTAATTCCTATGAATGCCTCCTCTTCCACAATATCAAACCTCACACTCCTTCTCTCCCCCAAAAATCCAAAAAAAAAAAAAAAAACGAAAAATTAAGAAATGGCAAACATACTCTCTTCTATGTTTCAAAAGTGCCTGCGAAAGCGGTTGCGCATGATCATCAAAGATCTTTTCCGCCCAGTGCCGTCTCTAAACATCATCAACATCCAACCTCTTTCCTTTTATACAATTCTTCCCCAAACACATGTTTCCAAACACAAATTTCCAAGGAGAAAAGTACAAACCAGTATACCAAGAATTCGCTTACATACCTCAAGTTCCATGAGATTCGGCTGCGCAGGAGCGAGATGCGGTTGTACCGGAATTGGCGGTGCTATAAACACGAATTCCTGGGTTAATCGATACAGATTCTCCATTTTCACCATCCATTTTCGAGACGAGAGTATCAATGCGAAATGCGACGAGCAAAACCCATAGGGGAAACTCCAAATCAGAGAGCGAAAAACATACCAGGAATGCCCCGCAAAGCCCTCAGCCTTAAAATTCTCAAGCGCAGCAATTCCAGCGTCGTGGGATCGTAAGTTGGTGATCTGTGTGCTGACCGCTGTTACCACCATCCAATCAATTTCTTCCCATTCCACTCCTCCTCGCATCTCACCTCACCGGGTTAAATCGAGAACTAGAATTAGAACTCGAACTAAATCTCGCACCCTCCAAACGATCCAATCCGTTCCGATTCCCTCAGATAGTTAAACGTGAATTAAAAACAAATCCTTTCACTCACCTACTCAACAACCTCACACACTGCACCAAAAAATCCACATACATGACAAAGCGCAACGCCAACGACACTCCGCCCTGTTCGTTCAAGCGTTCATGCATCAACATCCATTTCATTCTGACCGACCAATCATCACACAGCAAAAACGCCAGCATATCCCTGAGCGTTTTTTGCAAACACGGGAGGATGACGGTCAAATAATATATCACGACGGGAACGCGCAAGCGGAAGATGGGGAAGAGATCGTGCAGGTCGCGGAGCAGCCGCGACGTTTGTTCGACGTGGCGGAGAATCGCGGTGATGATTTCGTAGTCGCTGGTGCTGGGGGAGGAGGGGTGGGAATCGGATGGGGAGGGGTAGTGCGGATGAGAGGAGGATGAGGAAGAGGAGAGAAGGGCAATGGATGAGGAGGTTAGATGGCTGCGGATTTTGAGAAGTTCGATTGTGACGGCGTCGGCGCGGGCGGCTTCGCGCCAACAGCCGGATAGCTCCTCCATGCTTCTATTGCCGATGTTTGGGGCTGGAACGACATTAAGTTGGGGTGATGCGAGGTATGGATGTGTTGGAATGGCAGAGTGGAGATGGGTACTCAATCAATGAGTTATGCTGTATAGTATGTTCAGGAATTCATTATATATTTTCAAGTGTTAATTGGTACTTGAATGAATCTCAATTCAACTCAACTCAACTCAGAATAAAATGAATTGAATTGAATATATCACATCATATCACCTCAAATCAATTGAAGAAGCAAAGCTGAAGCTTCGAAGAAGAAAAAGCGGAGTAAAGATCTCGAATACCATCGAACCAATTCATACACACATACATATACACGCATACATATGTACCTACCAACCCTCCACATACATCCCACCAAAAAGCAACTATCCATTCCCCTCCTCCAAAATCCCGAAACCCATCAAATTCTCCCAACCAAGCACCCGCGGCTCTGCGGATGAAAATGGACAAATTACACATCTCTTCGGTGGACAAATCTACAAGCGCAGCATTACCACGACTGACGTGTCAAAAACCATTGGAATGGTCCAAATATCGTATCATTCATTCATCTTCCCCTCTTCTAATCTTTCTCCACGCGAATTCTGTGCATGGTTCATTGGCAATTCTCCATTCACATCGCATGCTGCAGAAACGTACGGGACCAAGGAAAAATTATCTTTGCTTGCATGATCATTTCTAGCCAGTAATGTATACTTTACAATTTTCATTTTCGGAGGATGGGTGTATGTGTATGTGTATGTGTATGTGTCTGTGTCTGTGTATATGTATATGTGTATATGTATGTATGTATGATAATGATAAAGATAAAGATTCCAACCACAACCATGCATGCATGAACTCCATACGAACGAACCAGAATTCCCCAAGCTCTGCGCGATTGAATTGCATCGATCAAATCACCATTGATTGATTTCATTAACGGGATATCATCGAAGAATACCTATCAATAAATGGATTGCAAATCGCCACTTGTGCAATTGTAATGCCACGATATGAAGTGGCACAAAGCCTTCAAAGTGTTCTTCTCGCAAAGTGGTAGAATTATCACGACGAGCGAATCGTACAAGGCTGACTCTATGGTTACGGCTGATGACACGGAATTGTGTGATGACAGTCGAGCCGAGGCCGAGGCCACATCCGATACTCATCGGCTTCATACATTGATTTTGATAAATTAACGTTAACGTTACTTGATAATTCCAATTCATCAATCAACCAATAAACCATAACAGAATCAAACTTCTTTCCCTGTTTTTCAAAATAAGAGAAATCTCTGTGTTGGCTCCTCTAAGAGATCATTCAAGTCTACCATCCATCCTATCCATCCATTAACAGACAGAAGAAAAGAGGACAATGCACTCAGGTACCCGGTTCGAATCGAATCCGCGTCCGCAAATATTAATCTTACAATGGATATGAATCATGCAGTGATCCACGCAGCATTTAACCCAGACCAACAACCTCCCTCGGAAAAACATCCTTGATGATTTATTTCGATTCTTGAAAACTATAGATATCCAATGATCAAACCATAGAGATTTAAAATGAAATGAAATGAAATGAAACGAAAACAAAAACAACAACAACAACAACATAAGAATCCTTCGAGACCAAACTTGACTCATGAAAATCAACTCAATCACAACTCACTAAAGTAACAAATGGATCCATCTTGAACATCACAGATGGAGGCATATCTAGGTACATACATACATAGATACATGCATGCCATCCATCCATCCCAATCTGTCCACTAGCATACGCGTACAAGATAACACAATAAGAAACTCTCTTCCGTACCCCATACCAGTCGCATTATGATTGCGGAAGGATGGTTAGAAATACTTATTTCAGTCCAATCCAATCCAATCCAATCAATCCAATGTCAGGCACTCGCATCACGACAATAAACCATCGTGTAATACCATCATATCACATCACCATATCATCCAACGACAATCACATTCGTCCCCCTCAAAATCCCCACAATCAACAAACTACAACCAAGACAACACAACACAACACAACACCAAGGGAATAGAAAAAGAAAGAAAAACGGATAAGAAAAACAAAAAAGCACCTCTCCCCCAAAAACCCAGATCATAAACACAACATCCCATTCCATCCTATTCCACCCCAGTACAGTACCAACATCTTATCTCCCCGTTTCCAATATATATATATATGATCGAGCCCTCCCTCCGAATCATCAAAAGAACCTTCCCTCGTTCTCCTTCTCTCATCTTCTCTTTGCTTTATCTTTTCTCCACACCCCTCATCTCTACTCCCCTCCACTCCATCAATCTCGATATCACCACCCTCATCCTCACAACCCACCTCCAATATCCAATATCCAATATCCATTTAACCAATATCCATTTAACCAATCAGTCCCGGACTCCCTCAAAGCTCCCCAAAAAAACATATAGTCCTATACATAAATAAACATACCCAGCACCTCAAACCCAACCCTGCCTAGTCCAAGTCCAGTCCAATCCAATCCCAATCCAATCCCGCACAACCCCAAGATTAACAAGCAAGCAAGCAAAAAGAAATCCCCTTCTATCTCTACTCCCCTCCCTCCCCTCACACCCCACTCCACACCATTCTCTACCATCCAATCTATTCCAATCCATTCCCACCATCTGTCAATCTTTTCACCTCCCCTCCCTTTCCCTCCCCCCCAGCCCCCAAAATAAAGATACTACCAGATAGATAGATAGATAGATAGGTAGGTATAAAAATCCACTTCCGAAGCACACATACAAACATACAAACATACAAACATACAAACATACAAACATACAAACATACAAACATACAAACATACAAACATACAAACATACAAACATACAAACACACAAACACACAAACACACAAACATACAAACACACAAACATACAAACGACAAACAAACAAGTAAGCCAGCATCCAGCTTTTTCCCATTTTGCTCAGCCAGCCTTTCCCACAAGCTCTCCTCTCTTCTACTCCTACCTCCTTTCATCTCCCATCTAATCTTCATCTCCCATCTAATCTTCATCTCTCTTCAAACCCTCCATTTCCATCCCCAATCCCCCCCAATCCCCCCCAATCCCTCACAAAAATCCCCCTCCAACCCTCCAAAATTCCTCAAAACACAAGAAAAAACAAACAAAAAAAAAAGACACAAAAATCCCCAATGATAAAAAAATCCCCGGTCAATAAATCAGTATCC
>PQXJ01000548.1:0-22375 GCA_004786225.1 Botryotinia narcissicola | reverse complement strand
TACCTACCTACCTGCATAACAATCAATACAAGAATACACATTATATAAAAACTTCCTCACCACTGGTACTGTACCCTACTTTTCCCTACTTTTTCTACTTTTCCCTCGTTTCCTTCACTCACACTCACACTCACAAACGAGTTGGTGCGGCCTTCCATTAACCCCCCAGTGATCTTAGTGATCGGAAAGCCCATAATCCGCTTTTAAATAATTCACCTTCCCCCCCCTTCCCCCAAAACCCAAACAAACCCCAAACATAATCCCTCAAAATTTACTTACCTCTCATACTTCTCAGGCTTGAAATATCAGCAACGACAGCCTACAATCCAAAAACATACACAACCTCTTTCAATAACATACATACGTACCTACTCACTCACTCACATAACACATTAATCAGAAAATAATTAAAAAATGCCTCGTCCAAAGAAGACTGAAGAGAAACCAAAGGAAGTTCCAGCTGGTGATGGAGCAACTTTACAAATCGATGTTGCAAGCTTTGTGAGAACTAGAGATACTGTAAGTTTCCTCTTCTTTATTCTCACTTTTTTGTTTACATTCCTTGTCTCGAGCCATTCCATCTTCTTCATCGCATTCCTCCAATCTATCAACTATCCCCCCGCCATTACCTATATACATCATTCCCATCAGCTATAGTTCAACAACTATAACCCATCTATCTTTGAATCATACAAATATCGAAATCGCACATTGACGCGACTCGATTGCATCTATTTTCACGTCCAAAATCCCAACTCCAAAATCTCCCTCAAAGTCTTCAATCACGCGTCAATACTGTTTACATCTGATCAACTCTTTCGCGTTTCAATGCAATGGCGACCCCACCAACCCGCCAGCAAATGGATTTAAACTTGTATCTTTGTGAGCAAACGCTAATGTGGTCAAAGTTTATCGGTGGTCTCGCGACTTTACAAGAAGCTATCTCCAGTGTTTCCTCCGCCTACATCAAACATACCAATGCTGTCCTTGGCGAACATGGCACCGGCTATACCATCGACACAGCTCTGTCCAAGCTCGGCGATAATCCTCTCCTCGAAACTTTGGGCGCCCTTCAACGCGCTGCAAGTCCCATCATAGCTAAAGCTGTGGATACTGCTCCAGAGAAGAAGGAAAGAAAAAAGAGACAACACGATCCAAATGCGCCAAAGCGTCCTCTGACTCCATTCTTCCTCTATATGCAAACCGCTCGTCCGATTATCGCAAAAGACCTTGGTGATGTTCCCAAGGGAGAAGTTTCAAGTGAAGGTACAAAGAGATGGACTGATATGGCGCCTAAGGATAAAGCTGTAAGTTTTATGATCCAAGCTCTGTTTTTATTACTAATAGTATTTCAAGCTTTGGCAAGATGCCTACAAGGATAACCTCCGTCTCTACAATGCGCGCATGCACTCCTATCGCAGAGGTAACCTTACAGCTAAGGAAATGGGTGATGATGCTGCCGCGGCATACGCCGATGAGAACAACATTGGAGCAGATGCTTCTGCCGATGCTCAACTCGTAGGAGAAGCTACCGCCGGAGTTACTGCCACAGTCGAGGAAGAAGAAGATGCCGAGGGTGAACCTGAAGCCGAAGCGGAAGTTGAGAAATCACCAACTCCAGCTCCCAAGACCCCAAAAGCCAAGGGACGTAAATCAAAAGGCAAAGCCGATGTCGCTGAAGAAATCCCCGCTCCATCATCTGCTTCTATCGTCCCCCCTCAAAAAGAGGCGAGTCCAGCTAGAAAGCGTAAGCGCTCTGGCAAGAAGGCTGATGAGCCAGTTGTTGCTACTACTGAGCCAGAAGAAGCACCGGCAACAGTTGAAACACCCAAATCAGCACCAAAGTCTAGAAAGAAGAAGGCTAAGACTGATGCATAGATTAAGACGATGGAATAAAGACAATCAATCATCATAACAAATATTAAGATCTTTTTCTTTTTGTAGTAAAAGATTCTAGCTACTCAGGCGTGGCGTTAGCATTTGATTTCTTTCTTTGCAATTGTGTTTAGGGAGGTCTTTTTAACATAACATGCAATTGTCGCTTTGGTTTTCTCTCGCTGTTTCTTTTTCTTCTTCCTTTTCCTTTTCATACACTTTTTGTCGTAGTCGAATGGTTGATGGATATGGATATGGACATGGATATGGATGATTTGCGTGAATTCTGTTTACTTTGATTTGATCAATGGACATGGATGGATGAACCTATGGGATTATCGCACTTTAGCTGGTACAAGGTACAAAATGGGTGGATTGGTTGATTGATTGATTGGTTGCAAGGTATACATTTACCTTTTGCTTGCTGTGAGAGAAGCAGGATCAATTGAACTACTTTCTTGAGTTGTGAGTGAGTGAATTGTGAGATTTTGTGTGAATGGAAACAAGATGGGATGGTAAAGCAGGGAGGGGAAGAGAAGATGAGAGGGCAATGGGAATGGGAATAGGTTATGCATTTGGTAGGTAGGTAGTTAGCTTTCTATCTTTCTATCTATCTATCTATCTATCTATCTGTGTTGCTAGTGGGGTGGGATGGCATGGCATGGCATGAATAAATGGCGACTTTGATGTTATACCTACTCTTCTTCTGATGATGATGATAAATGATTATTCTTGATATTAGTGATATTGTTGTTCTTGTGAGATGCTGCTGTTTCTGTTTTTGTGTGAGGTGTAAAGGGTGAGGTGTGAGGTATCAGGTGTTTACATATAGAAATAAACAATAAGTATGCATTCATGCTTTTCTTAATGGAGGGGATAGAATGCGGTGTGATATGATGAGATGAAATAAGGTGGATTGGTGAATTAGTGAGTGAGTGAGTGAGTGAGTGAGTGAGTGAGTAGGTGGGAGGATAGGGAGATGGATTTGTGTGGTGTGGAGATGGATAGGTTGTGGATAGGATGTAGATATGAATAGGAGTATGAATAACTTTGGAATTTGGAAAGGAAGGAGTTGGAGAGGGTTGAAAAGGAAAGAATTGGAAAGAGTTGGAGAGAGGTTAGGAAGGGTAGTGAAGTGAAGAGTGGAAAGGGGAGGATGGATGAAGGGGATGGGATAGGATGAAAGGGAAGAGGGAAGAGCTGTTAATATGGGGATGGGTATAAGAAGAAGGAGAAGAAAGAGGTTTGCAGGGGCGGGAGAAGATTGATTTGATTTAAGAGGATTGTAGGAGGGGTAGATAATAGTTGGTGGGTATGGAGATGGAGATGAGATATTAGTGATGGGATTGGTGAGAAGATTGAATATATATTAGTATATCAGTATATTAGATAGATAGATATAACATGATAACAAAACTATTGAATTTTAATTCTAATTTTGATCTAAATTTGAGGTGTTGAGTGGATTGGATTGGATTGATAAAGAATGATTTTGAGAGCTTGGGAATTTGGGATGGGGAGACGAGATTTGAGAGTTGAGGAATGAGTTTGAAGAGTTTGGGATAAGTGGGAGAAGGGAGAGGAGGTGTAGTTTGTGGTTTATGGGTTTTGGGTTGTGGGGGAGACAGAGTTATGATGTTGATGAGTGAGGTGATGGGGTTGAGTAGATGGGGTTGGGTAGATGAGTAGTTGATATTGGTATTGATATTTGAGCGTGTGTGAGAATGGATATAGATATAGATATAGATATAGATATAAATATTTCAATACTTTCAGAGTTTTATATTATAATAGAGAAAGGAGGTAAAGAGATAGTTATATAGGGGGTAAGATTGTGAGACTGGGATTGAGATTGAGACTGAGATTGAGACTGAGATTGATATTTTGAGAGTTTACTTATACAGATAGAATTCACTTGATTCGATTATAGAAATTTTGGAAGTTAGAGGGGTTTGAAACGGGAGGAAAGAGATGAAGAGGAAATGAAAAGGGGAGAGGAAAAGAAGAAAAGAAAGAAAGAAGGAAGAAAGAGAAGGAGAGGGAAAGAGGAAAAAGGAAGGAAACGAGGAGAGAAGAAGAAAAAAAGGAGAAAAGGAGAGGAAGGAGGAAGAGAGGAAGAGAGAGAAGTAGAGAAGGATAAGTTGTAATCCTATTGAAAAGTTATAGGATATAGAATACATATATCCCCTTGGGGTGTGTTTTCATTCTTTTTCCCTTCCTACTTCACACAGTTAGATACACATCGACGCATCGCGTAGTCAGCGTAGCTTTATGGATAGACTGAACTGATTATGAATTTACTACTACTACTACTACTACTACTACTACTACTATGTCCCCTTGAGTAAGAGACATCGTTGTTGGGATGTGTAGGAGAGTACTTTATCTAGTCACAGTTCTTATGTATAGATAGTAGATATTCGAGAGTAGATAGCAAGCGAATATACATACAGTATAATTCCATCAAATCTGTATATCCTAGATGAAGAAAGTTAACTTATTACTATTAGATATTTGAAAATCTTAAAAGTACTGGATAGTGAGGTGTTATTTGAATAGTATAGTAGGTGGTATTTAGAATGTATATAAATATACCTACCTATCTTAGAGCTACCTACCTACAGAAAATCCACAACCCCTTATCCCGAAACCAGATACGCGAAGGAATATTAGATCGAGTCTAAACTTTAATATATATGCGAGACATACTACGTACAGAGAGACCTCTCGGGATTACCGAATCTCGGTATCGTATATGAGTATATATATGTACAGGAAGGTGACTTCTGATGGAGGGAGAGGGGTTGTGAGGTATGGGTATGGATGGATATATGAGGGGGAGGGGAAGGGGGGAAGAGTTGGATGCTTAAAGTGGTATCATACGAGAGGATTGATGGAGATAAAGTAACCTTATAGATATAAAATAAAATGAAGAAATTCTCAAGGTAACTCTGTAGAGGATTTCTTGGGGTTCTTGGGGTTCTTGGAGAAAGAAAGTTATGCGCAGGTTGGTATGGATGGTGGGTATGGATGGATGGTTGGTATGGATGAAGGTAGCATCGCAGTATATAAGAAATTCAGTACCTTTCATATGCCGCTCCCCTGTCCTCTTTAGATTTAGCTACTGAGTCGCATATTACATTACTACTCTAGATACAGTAAACGTCTCTCTTACCTATGAGTATTCCTTCAGCCCGAGAAACCAATTCTCGAGTTTCGGGCCGTTTTCAAACGGATCTGATCGTGAATAATGATTAATTTCATCAATCTCCATTCGTCGGTCGTTACTCACAAATGAATTTCTATCCACACAACAATATAGTACTCACAATAATTCTGTTGCCTGCAATACCACGATACACTCCAAACAACCCAAGAAACCCTACCGCGAAGCACTCCCAAAAAAGATGTCAAAACCCCTACAAAAACTAACACGGAAGATATTTTAATCCACGGTGTAGTGGATTACATATAACAGAAGAGCCTATAATAAACCACCAATTTACGGCTTCATCCTTTCAGGGGGTTTATCGTGGCGCTGTTTTGTTTTCAATACACGCTAAGAGGTATCAGTAGCCAATTAGATTGAGTGGAGAGATAAAATCGCCCCGTTGTTTCCAAAGCTTTTTGATCCTGAGGAGTAATTTATTTTCCGTTCGTGGGAGCGATAGGGATGTGTGTATATGTTTGTGTGTGATTGAATCTCATGCGACGTAACCTTATGAAGGGAGTTGGAGTGAAAATGGTAAAGGAAATTGAAATGGATAACTCGGCCGATAGAAATGGGTAGGGAGGATGAACTGTCCGCGAGAGAGGCTCTAGGATCCTTCTTTCATTTGAGAATTGGTTCGCGGTTTGTATATATATGTTATGTACCTTTCTTTGCTTATTCTCAGAGCCTCTTTCTTAATTATCAATCTGTCAGGATACGGGTTTTGATACACATTCTTTTGTTGAAGTTCTGTTCGTCGTTGTTTTGAATTTGGATTTGGGGATACTCCTCTCGAATTGTTTCTTCATACATTCTTTACAATAAAGCATCTTTACTTGTTACATTCTTTCTGGGCTGTTTTTTTTATGTCAATCATGCATCTACCAGTCCTTACCATTTTAGCTTCTTCAAGCCTTATCTCTGCAAGACATCTACCTCTACACTCGCTTCAATCTGTTCGCAATGCAGGATTATCTGGCTGGTCTGTCCAGGCCTCTACTTGTCCGACAGGCAGCACATCTTGTGGAGATACGGCGGCTGGTGCATGTTGTCCTTCGGGAATGTTTTGCGCTACGCCTGCGAATTCCGAGGTTGCTGCTTGTTGTCCTTTTGGTATGATATCTTTATTTTTTCTTTCTCTTTTTCTAGCTGAGAATTCGGTTGGGATCCAACAAATCTAATGCCCAACAGCCGGAGAATGCAGGAGTGTAATTGAAGCCGCACCGAAATGTGCAGACGCCTCCTGGAATCTATGGGATGGGTTGGATGGAAATGCTTTCTGTTGTGAAGTGGGACTTTTGGGAGCTTATGATCATATTTCTCACCGCGCGGGAACGTGTGTGGAGACTGTTGTGAAGCCTACTACTTCGGCGGTTTTGGTAAGTGGAGGTTATCTTGTGATTTGACTTGGAAGAAAGATATTGATATTTTTGTAGAGATCAACTGGAACAGGTTGTGCAGCAACATCTTCAGTCGTTGCTACTACGAGCGCGATTTCTACTACTATTACTTCGATTCAGGAAACATCTACAATCGTGTCTGTGAAGAGCACCGTTACTTCGAGCTCTGCTACTTATGCTTCTGCTTCTGCTTCTGCTTCTAGTTCCGGTAATTTATCCTCACTATCCTTTCCCTGATGTTTGATTCATCGAGTACTAATCTACGTTTGAAATTTTAGCCAAAATTGTTAGTCAAAATGATTTAGCTGTAGCTGCTCCTGCTACGAAAGCCTCTTATTCCAAGGCCACGTCATCAACCAGTTCTAGAGAGGCATCAAGTGTAGTTGCAACCTCAAAATCTGCATCTACATCTGCGATAGCAACTGCAGCTGCAGCGCCTACCGGAAAACCTGTGTAAGTATCACATCTAATCATGCATTGGCAATCATCTAATCTCTGTTAGCTTCTTTCACTATATGATAGGAGGAGTCAATGATACTCATTGTGAGCAAGATATTGTTGATGCTATTGCATTAGGAGTCGATGCGTTCGCTCTCAATTTAGCCGTAACATTAGATTCTGGCCATTCGTGGGCATTGAACGCTGTCAACTCTCTTTTTAAACACGCTCAAACTCATAACTTCAAACTCTTGTACTTATCACTCTTCCCACAAACAAAAACATCAACTAACTCTTACCTAGTTTCTCATTTGATATGACCGGATTCAATTCTCCTTCCCAATTCATCCCTATCCTCAAAACATACGTCACAAACAGCGCATACTATACCTATTCCGGACAACCCTTCGTCTCGACCTTCAATGGGGGCGCTTCATCTTTTACATTCGGTCAAGGCAGCGTGAACGACGGCTGGAAAAACGAAGTCCAAGCAGTCATGACCGCAGCCGGTCATCCCATCTATCTCATCCCCTCATTCCAAGACGTAGCCGCCTCATCTTCCTTCTTCACCAAATACTCAACATTAAACGGAACATTCAATTGGAATTCCTGGCCCACCTATTCCGCCGGCGACTCCCCCGTCGACACAATCGACGACACCATCTATCAAAAAGCCGCCAAAGCCGCCGGAAAAGGTTTCATGATGGGTATTTCCCCTCTCCAATTCAAACACATCGACAGCACGCAAAACTGGTATCGCCGCGGCGAAGCCAATCTCGAAGTACGCTTCGATCAAGTCCTCACCGCAGAGCCCGATTTCATCGAATTCCAAACGTGGAACGATGCGGGTGAATCGCATTACATGGGAAATACGTGGCGGGAACCGCTGGTTTCCGATACGACTCCCGAGGCGCTCTCGAGCATCGCGTATGATCACACGGGCTATTGGCAGATTCTGAAGAGTTTCATCAAGGTGTGGAAGGAGGGGAAGACGAGCACGCAAACCATGTATCCAACGAACGGGAAGGATGCCCAGGGAACTTTTTGGCATCATACGTTGTTGAAGAATGGGGATTGTTCGGGGGATTCGTTGGGGTTGGGGAAACCGGTCGGGATTGGCGGCGTGGAGGATAGTGTTACAGCGGTGGTGTTGGTGGCGAGTGGGGTGACGGGCTTGAAGGGGAGTATTAGTGTGGGGGGGAAGGTGCTGGGGACGAAAAGTTTCCAGGCCGGTTTTAATACTATGGTTGTGTCGAATATTACGACCGGTGCGGTGAGCATGAGTGTGACGAATGCGGCGGGTACGGTTGTGGTTAGTGGGAAGGGCCCGTTGGAGGTGGTGAATAAGGCGAATTTGTGTAACTATAACTTCCAGGTTGTAGGACTGAGTTAGAGGTGTAGAGAGAAGGTATGGGGAGTCGAAAAGGTTTGGGATGGGATGAGGGGTACAGTGGATTTAAGCGAGAAGGAGGAAGGCATTTTTTTCATTCATGTATGATTTGGATATCTATCCGTTTAGAGGTTATCATTCTTAGGGTGTTGTGAAAATTTACACTTGCGCAATTCATAAACTATTTCGTATCATTTCCAGCTAGCTTCTAACTTTTTGCAATATTTGCTATAGCTACTTATTTATTAGAGAGTGTAAAGAAGCCGACCAGTCGACTCCAAGGGGTATCTAAAACTATATCATCCATTTCATCCATCTTATGCCATGACACATCCATCTACTAAACAATCCAGCTTTTCAATCTATATACACCACTAACGTCACCTCCCCTTTCTCCCTACCCCCTCAACCCCCTAATCCTATCCTTCAAACTAACCTTCTCCTTCTCATCCGTCTCAAACCCACTCTTCTCCATATCATTAAACCCCGCACTTGCACCCCCCCCGACACCGCTTTCCCCCCTCCTCCCCACCCACTTCTCCAACCTCATCTTGACCGCCACCACCGTGGTCCCGGTGGTAAACAAACTGGCCGCATTCATCGCGGCCCCAATCAACACCTGATCCGGCAGTCTCACAGTACACAGACTAATCCTCTGAATATCCACAAAACCCGTGACAAACGCCGCGTTCGCCGCAGCCAACAGCACACTGAGGACGATACCCCTCAGCAATTTCCATTTCGCGATAGCGGGGAGAAATTTCATTTCCAGCACAAACGCCAGCATGGTTAGAATCAACACGCTGAATCCGAGGAGGCCGTGGAAGGTGGTCCCATGGGATGCAGAGCCCAGGAGAAGAATCCCGAGGATGCCGCCGCCGAGCGAGAGCGGCAGGACGGCGAAGACCCAAATGCGGAAACGCGTTTTGGGGGCAGATGCCCAGATGTGGGGGAGGGAAAGCATGGTTGCGATTTCGTGGCCGGAGGTGAGGAGGAGAGCGAGGGGGATGGCGAGGAAATAGGCGAGGATGAGGAGGAATGCTAAGGGGAGGGGGTTAGATTTATATTTTCTCAAAAAAAAAGGAAAGGAAATTAGGGAAAGAGGGAAAAAAATACATACCATGCGCCACAATTAAAATCGTCAACCGACTAATCCCAATCCCATTCACCAAAATCACCTGCGTCGCCGGATTAATCAAAAACTCGTTTCCCTGACTCGCAACCGTGAATGTCGCATTGGGTAACATGACACTTCCCCTGGCGGCGGGAATACTCCCACTCGCTTTCAATCCTTTGAAGATCTCAACAAAACCGCCGATTCCCTCGCATGTAAGCGTATCGACGCCTTTTTGGAGAAGTACATCGAGAGAGGTGACGTTGACGCCGGTGAGGAGACCGCTGGTGATGTCGGAGATGTTGAGATTTGTGGGGTCGTCGACGCGTTTTTGGAGGTGGGGGTTGAGGTTGGGGAATGTGGATGTTAGGGGGGCGAATTTGCGGATGATGGAGGAGGAGGATTTGTAAGAGCGGGCTCGGATGGCTGGAGTGGAGAGATTATTTGCGGGGGTTTCTGGGGAGGAGAGAGATGCGGAAGTGGTAGAGTTGTTTCCCATAATGCTTGGCGTTAATGAACCGTCGGGAGATAGTGACATACTCATTCCCAACATTTGCGCAATCAATGTCACACCCTGACCACCCAAACCCTGGCCAAAAGATGTTGCTACTCCCCCTGTCGTATCATTGAAATCATCCGATTTAAAAATTGGCGTTGCGGCTTGCATCATCACTTCAGACGAATTGGCTCCATTAAGAATCGCCTGGAAGCCTCCCATGTTCGCGACACTTTGACCCGCACCATCGACAAGACCTCTTGCGAGACCCTCAGCTGCTTTCGAAACAGATACTTTTTGTAGTGCCGACATCATTGCCCCGGAAGAAGAATTTGCCCCCCCACCAAGAAGCGCAGCTGCTTTCGCCTGAAGACGCGACACCGTACCATTAGCAAGGAAATTACTCGTAAGACCATACGAAAAATCTCTCGCAACCATGGCTACATCTCCACCCATTGGACTCTGCGCCGTTGAAGGATCCTGCAAGCCCAGACCCACCGCCGCACCCTGCCCAATACCGCTACCTGCTCCTTGCGCTGCTGGACCCAGCATCGCAGAAATATTAGTCATAGACATCGCACTCATGAGTTTCGATTGCAAGGACGAGAGCGTTCCATTCGCGAGGAAACTAGTCGTGAGTTGGTATGCAAAATTATGAGCCACTTCTGGCGCCGCAGCATCAGCTCCGGTACTAGGAGACACAGCTGCGTTCGAGAGCCCAAGACCTTGTGCTGCACCGGCTCCCAGTCCAGATCCGGCTCCAACAAGAGTAGGTCCAACCATAGTGGTAAGATTGGATCCGGACATGGCTTGGGAAGCCAATTTCTTGACATCGACGGCGCCAAGGAAGGAACTTGAGAGTGATTTGGTGAATCCATATGCAATCTCATTAACAGGCAGCTCTCTTGAGCCGCATTCTCATAGTAGCCATATTCATTGGTAAATCAAGACCCTCTGCAGCACCTTCTCCCAATCCTGTATGAATGTTAGTATAATTCTGCCCAAGGTGTTTGAGATTCTAGACTGTAATCCACAGATTGTGATCTTTGGAATTTTCGAGTCATTTCAGATAGTGAAATAGCTTCAATCATTGCACTAATCCAAATGATGAATATAGACGAGTGAGAATAGCATTTTCAAAATCTCAAAATCTTAATCTCAACTGCAGTCCAGACCATTGAACACACTGATTCTATCACGAAAACAAAAAACAAAAAACATACCTTTCCCAGCATTCACAACCGCAGATTGCAACATCCCACTTGGCAAACCCGTCATCAATTTCGACATATCGATATTCGAAAAGAGCGATTGAGTAAGCCCATTTCCAAGATTACCAGCAATCAAAGGGATACCAGTCCCATTGGGCGCAGCAACAGCTGATTTATTAAGACCCAATCCGCTAGCAGTTCCTCCTCCAAGACCCGTGCCTAGAGCGGAAGAAGCAGCTCCTGCACCAGTGAGGAATGATGATGTGTCTAGCGTTCCCGTGAGAGCATTGGAAGCTCTATGATACCAGTCAGCAGATTGTATTGGGATGAATTTGACACTTTCTGTTCAAAGAGTGCTTACCCGAATCCTAGATTTGCTGCAATAGCGTTGACACCAGATGGCTTTTCTGCAGTAGTTTGTTTGACTCCATTATTAATTTTAAGACCAGTCGTTGCACCTCTTCCAACACCATCACCCAAGAATCCTGCCGGCGTGGCCAAAGAATCAGCAGTGACATCAAGAAGTTTTCCACCGAGCGTCTCAAAAATCCCTGTGAGGCCACCTCCTCCCGTAGCCGCTTTTGCTCCACCAGCTTCCTCTGCCCCTCCCGCTCCTCCTGCCGCGCCGCCTGTCAATATTGAAGCAAATCCATCGAAAAGTCCTCGAGTTTTCAAAATGTTCCCGCTCTCCGCTTGATGCGTATCCACAGCCAACTTATGCAAATCATTGCTAAGAGCTTGTAAAGAAGTAAGATGATGTTGTGCGCTTACTGCACCCAGAATATCCGCCGCCGCCTTGAGGACGGATGCGATATCCTCTCCTCCTTGCAATTGTCCGATGTCTACAGTTTCGAGAGAAGCAATGCTGGAAGAAAATTGTGAGGTAGGATGATTATCGGTATTAAAAAATGATCGAGTATGATATATTCCCCATGGTAGCAGAGATAAAGTATTAAAGAATAGTAACAAAGAAGCGAAAATTACAAAAAGATTCCGCGTCCAGACGCGTTGCTGTGGTATATGATCAACATTCCCCATGATTTATAAATTTAATAAAGATCAAGCCACCATGACTTTCTGAGAAAAGAAAGCAGAAGGGAAAAACAATTTCCAGAAAGGGTGAGAAAGTGAGGATGCCAACCGGAGTATTAGAGGGATTAGAGGGATGCCCAGGTGAAAAGGTCTGTGTGTTAGTGGCAAGTGAAGTCACCAAATATTCTGTATACGCACGTCGAAGTTGGCATCACTCTGATCTTCGGCAGCTGTACACGAGTGACTAAACTCGAATTGGAAACCGATTAATGGGCTTTGTTGCTGTGTAAAGCAATCGTTGTAATAAAACTGTCTTGACTAGATCCGCTGTGACTCGAGCTTGGATGGGGGCTGAAACGAAGATTGTTCAAGGACCAAGGGGGTAAGGGGAACTAAATAAAATGCAACTAAAAGTATGACAGGTTAGCGAAAAAATTGAATGAACTATATCATCTCACTGGCCTGGCTTTGTATGGGATTGGTTTCTGCTAAACATTGAGTAAGGGGCAGTATTTGCCAATATCGCCCAAAATATATAGATGAGATCTGTTTGTAGAACACTGGCTGGTTCTTGCTGCGTTCTCACAAGATTATAAGTTGACGGCAACAAATTTCTATTCCTAATGTTCTTATGAGATATATCACCCATTGAGTTTGTCACAATACAATCCAGTCATGAATATGCATGTAATCGGTCACCATTCACAATCTTACACGAGATGAAAAATTTCCTTCACATAGGCATCAATTCCGTTAAACATGTCAGCGTTGATTAAAGCTCCGACAATATGTAATTATTTCCTCCGCGTGAATATACTCGATACACTTTTCTTTCAGTTTGTGTTTTGCAACGTCCCCAGAAGGTTCTCGTAATAATGAGAACATAACGAACAAAGCTCAAGTTTTAATAAGAGAATGGATAGACTCTTTATCGGCAGACGTCTGACAACAAATTGTTTCGATTTGTGATGAAGTACGTGCCCTGGCACGGTTGGAGCATGAATCATAATTCGCTTCACCATTTGTTTCATTCGGATAGCTCGGTTCTCCGCTTTTGGTGACATCTAGAATTTTTGATGCAGGGATTGTTGTTAGAAGTTATTTGAATGCGTATCACAGGTAGTCATGTCTACCGGCATCCGGAACTGCGGTAAGGTGTTTTGTGGGCCATGGGAAAGACGAATGTCGGCATTTGCAATCTCCACAAGTGCGTGTGCGTGCTTGAAAATGCGAGCAAGAATTCGGAAGTCCTTGCTGGCCGAAGATTTTGCATCGACCGACCCTTAATAGGTATAAAATATACAGTGATTGAGGGGAATAATTTGACATTACAACGTCTTTGTGTTCTTACATGCTCCCCATTTCTAGTGCCATTGACCAAAATAAAATGGTGAGGGCAAGGCATTGCGTAGATTGATTAGAAAGATTTGCGGCTTCTCCAGTGTTAAGAGCCCGTAAAATAATCTTGATATGAACCCCACATCTCTGGATGCTGAGGTGCTTCACCACCAACTGTGCCTAAACCAAATATGAATTCGTTCCAGTGTGCATTTGTATAACCTTCCGGAATGGGTAGTGGTGATGTCATATTCGCATCTATGGGGGTAGAACCCATGGGCATGGGAAGATCGAAGCCCATCCCCCCGTAGGTATTCTGCCCCATTGAATCAACCTGCCCGATTGCAGAAGGTTGGCGGTAGTTGTGATTCTCCGACATGATTGGAGAGAATTCGGCACCTAAGTTCGGAGCTGGGCTGTACATATTGGGGACTGCCGTTGGAGTTGTTGATGCCTGAGAACCACTGAGACCTCTTTCTCGCCTTCTTGCTGCTTTTGCTCTTTTCAGCAAATTCTTGACTGGTCGCCAAATCATGCCATCTTTTGTATCTGCAACGTAATCACTCCATCTGTTGTAATGATATTCAATGACCTCCCAAGCTTGGTCAGCAAGAGTGCCAGTTGGTTCCGCACAAAGCTCAGCTAAAGCGACGGCGATTGCATGCCACGGCACATAGGTTTCAAAGAACCAGAGCCATCCCCTTGAAGGATCATGTTGCCACATTTCTTCCATCAAATTGAGGTATGCCATAGATGTACGCAAAGATTGTCCTCGAGGAAGCACTCGATGAGTGGTTTTCCTTCGCTGAAGTGGATATTGTGTCACCAACCATAATTTGAGCGATAATAGTCGTGATACCCGACAAAACCAGAAGAATTTCGGATTATTGGGATCAGTACCTGCGAGATAGGTTGATTCGACTTTATCAGTAAATCCTTTAATCATCTGCTCTTTTTGTTCTGTGGTCAAGACCGGCGCGTCTAGGCGCGTAGGTACGAAATTCATCCTCAATCCGATCCCGCTGACTGTCATTGTAATGCAAGCAAATGTCATACTGGTGAATCCTATCCGCTCGACCGGTGAAGTTGTTGAGGTAATCGAGATATCCTCGTCGTTTATGTTGGCAGGCATCTTTGTATCAAAAGAGCCATCGGTGATCGTAGTTTCTGTACCTCGATCTTCGGAAGCTCTCGTATCAAGTACGATCAATGTCCACCATACTCTCCTTCGCATTTCCACATCGAAAGGTTGGTTGCCGCCATCTCTGTGGAGCCCAATTCCACGGGCAAGGCGGACTGCAAGACCGATAAACGCCCATGTAGACCGACTTCGATCATGAGTGCGCATAGCTGCCTATGAAAGTATATAAACATCATCATCATCATCATCATCATCATCATCATAAAACCATCGTCCAAGATGCTTGGAGAAGAGCACTTACAATATACGTCAACAGGGCTTGCAAGGTAACAATTTCTACACTATTAAGAAAATCTGATTCTTGGAGAGCAATCTCTGTCGCAGTTTTGTATCGTGTCACTAATATCTGCCTTTCTTCATCTAAAAGTTCGAGGCACTCTTCATTTGTCATGCTCGTCACAGCAGCCAGGTAAATAGAAAACGTCATCGCCTCAAGACTTTTGAATTTGTGTCGGCCAGTATGGTCGTATAACTCGGAACTTGGGCTTGCCATCATTTGTGCTGTTGACTTGTGCACAGTGACGACCAACGGATGCACATTTTTGAAGAAAAACCCGAATAAAACATTGCGGTGGTTGTCGGATGGATATGGAGTTATAACATTCGAGGAAGTAACCTTGGAATCAAAGACAAATTGTGAAGGGGAATCATACTTGGATGCTGGCGAAGTTGCAGTTGACCCAGAGTTTTCATCTTCATCGTCACTGGGGTTCTCGATGAGCTGTTTCAGTCCATCAATTTCTTCACTTAATCTTGTCCAAAACCCGTCATGAGTATAGATTGAATCAGTCTCTTGACGTCTGATAAAATCAGCAAATTGATGATCCAAACGTCCTGTGACAAATCCAATCTCATGGACATTTTCGTTGTATTGACGGCCTGGAGACGTGAAAGAACGATGGGGTCGTGGTCCTGATGATGGTGTATTTGACCGAGCCTCGTCTTCTACATGACTTTCCTCTCCAAGGAGTTTTGTGGCGTCAATTCTGCTCACCAAACTTTCGAGATGAGAGATTCTTTTTAATAGCTCAGCATCACGAGACTTTGGATTATTTTGTCTCGGCCTGGGGTTTCGAACACGTGTAGGGAAAATGCAGTCAGTGCCAGATGCCTGATTATGTGTTATTCATAAGGTATTCATATGCCCAAAATTGGTGGATGCAGGTTGGGAAACCAATTTCACTCACCTGACATGGGATACACGGGTTTGTTGTTTTATTACATCTTATCTTACGTCTCCTACAATTTGTGCAACTAAGAACTTTTGCTGGTGGTGCTGGTGCTGGTGGAGCTGCTGATGCCGCTGGAGGTTGGGCGTTTGTGCTACTACTGGCGGTAGAGGCCGCGGGACTGTTCGGATTCATGATGTTGAAATATGAAAGAGTGGCACAGTCGTTGCCTATATCATAGACTTTGAGTGACCGACTCGTCTGGATGATTGATTGAATGATGGGGTGGGTGGTTCGTTGATAGATTGAAGGATTGATTGAAGGATTGATTGATTGATTGATTGACCGACTGAATCAATCGATGAGTGAAATGATTACCCACAGAAGCCTTCCAACACGACGAATTGACGGATCTACCATAAGCATGACAGCATGATTATGTATGAAATTGTGCTCGGAATAGAAATTGGATAATAAGGCTGAGTGAGTCAAACGGCCTGTTTGTCCAAGATCTCATTTCGGGGAGAAAAAAGGTCCTTTTGTTCATATGAAAACCATTTGCACGGTTGCACCTTTTTAGCAAAAACCTTAAATTGTTGACCAAAGTGCTTACCCAGGTAGGGAATAATATGAGTGAGGGAGACCGAGAGCATTAGTAATCGCATCTACCGCACCGGTGCACGTCCGCGACTGACAATACTTTCGGATTCGAGCCAATGAGAAAGCTCCGCGCGCCACAAATGCCCTTACTCATCGGAGGGTTTTGAGCCCGACTACCGGTTGAGCTCATGGCCAAGAATGGCGTAGGCGAAACTTTCCAAGATTAAGAGATTCTTATTCTTCAAGCTGAATAATAATAAGTAGGAAGGTTGTTGATCCAATACTATTAGGTTTGGATGGTATGTCACCAGTACCAGCATAGATGCACCCTTACGCTGTATAAGTTGTAGAATGCTGTCTACCAACTAGATAGTACAGTATTTCTTGAGTTCGGTAGCTTGGTACTCATAGACAGCTACTCCAGTATTCAGTATTCAGTAGCGGCATACCGGTATGCGCCGGAATAAAAGTTTCCATTGAAATTCCTCTCTTCGTTTATCTCCGCTTTTCCCATTCCCCCGTTTTGCTGTCGCTTATATCCGAGTACCGCTCTGACGGAGATAAATGATCCCTACAAGGGGTTAACCAGGATGTGCAGCGATCGGCTTTTTTCATATACTGTGCCGAGATATTACGAGTACCATCAGATGTATTTGGGAACCTACGTCTGCCTGGGCACCTACCGGATTCTCCGCGGATTAACCCTGATCATCCTCGACTGACTTTTAGCCCCCTTAGTTTTCTATCCACGAAATGACACACCCATCAACCTACCTAGGTACCTCGTGCTTGCCATGTCTGATGTTCAATCCTGACAGCTGCATAGATGATTGCGTGTGTACAAAGTCAAAAAATAAATTAAAAAATCTAATAAGTCACGCAGGATGCAGCCTGAATGCCAATCTGTATTGGGGCTAGAAAAGGTATGCTTAAAGTTTGGGCTCATTGGCATCATGCGTACTGAACTCTATTCATGCTTATCTATAGCTTCTATTGATGCGATGCAGCTCCAGACTCATCGCTCATCCGGCCAAGAAATCAATCAACTTAAAATCCTTCTTTCTTACCGCCGTTATCCCAGTTCAATCATCCTTTCTTCGTCCAGCAACTTCTATCTGTGAGTAGCAGGGAGCCTTCTTCGTAGATTCGGTGGAATTTCCAGTCGTTGGGAACATCCAAACCGAATAGGTGAATAGGATGAGCATTCTCATAATGCTCCGGTATCAACGGTGCGTGGATACAACCAAGTCACACTGTTGCCATGGGCAAGAAACATTATATATCCACTACGCTATCTACTCCGATCTATAGCTTCCTTGACGGCCTTTCAATATGTTTGACAATCGAAGAGAGCTTCTCAAGGCCAATCACATTTGATATAAACCCAATTGCCCGAGACGACTCTGGGCGAGAAAGGTAACCACCTTGAATGCTTCTGTGGTCAAGATGGAACCATATTTTACACATTCAATGTTGGCAATACTTCCAAAGTAATAATCGCTCAAGATACAACCAAGCTCGTCGGCTTTACGAATATGCTGAACGCATCTTGAAATCAAAATGATGGTTGTTCGAATTGCCGAGACCTATATTGGGCCATCCCAAGGCTGGCTTGTTTAGGTATTCCACGGGTAACAGTTTTCGAATTTATAATCCGAGTTCTATATCAGCAATTACTACGAGTGCAGTCAGTGTCTCTCCCACACAACATCTATTCCCCCACGCTATTCTTAGGAGGAAGAACATGGCCCTCTGCAGTACTCTCAATAACTCGTTCGTTTCCTTCAACTCAATGTGAGACACAATTCCTGATGAAGCCTGAGCAATTAAAGGCTAATATTTACCTTACTAGTACTCTCTTACAGATTGATTGATTTATTTAAAGTTGATTTAGAGTTCAATGGTGTCAAAAGATTCACTAATTGACTGAGTAGTCAAATTGGACCTCGTGCGCTCATTATTCTGCCACAAGGCGGCGAAAAGCCAAACAAGAAAGTTTTGTTGCATATCTGAAAATTTTACAAAAACACGAAGCCTCCATCCTTCCGGATTGGGAAGAAAAATTGTAGAAATACATCGACTGGGAATAAGAGCACTTCCGTGGGCTTATTCCCGGTCGTGACCGATATTGTGTAAGTCAAAAGGCGTGTGGGCATGGGAGCGTGAACTCTGGATTATCACCGAGGACTCATTCGAAAATTCACTCAAATCATTATTGATTCTATTCCTAGATTTTACTCAGTCCTGGTTTCACCGCAATTTATAATAATTACTATTATATCAAACCAAATCCTATCAAACTCTTGAACTCATAGGAAATTCTGCAGTAACGCGGACGAACGTTCCTGGGGTTCTTCATCATCTGCACAATCTACTGCCGCAAAACTCACTCGGAGCATGTGTTCTTCCAAAATGTCTCATTTATCGCAGCAGCCCACGTCCATCCTCGAATGACTACCACCCCTCGAATATTCTAATGGTAATTTGCTGTTAGAACATATCTTGTGTAAGCAGGGTTAATGTAACAGGACCATCATCTCGAAGAAAGCTTTTAGATAATTGTCAACAATTCGGTCAAATTTCTTGTCGTGGGAATACAATTCGGTGATATGACGACCTAGAATGTGTGAACGCAAGATTCCGTTGGTTCTTTCTCAATATCCAATGTGATAAGTTCTTCCAGGACCTCTTAAATGTGCGTTTTGCAGCTGCAACAAGCAATGCAGATAAGTCTGTGATTACACACTTGTCTGGAGTTTCAAACTTTCATAGACGGCGAACAATGTATTTCGTCATACCACCTGTATCAGTTCTGACTTCCAATTCGCGAGATTTCCCGGTCTATCTGGACTTGCCATGGCTTTCTCAGGGCTGAATGTAATGGTATCGGAGCGCACAAGAAGCCAGCTTTTGTGCGGGTCGTCAAGAATCTTTACATTCTGTATTGCCAAAGCCAATTTGGAAGCCATCCTTCTCGCCGGTCAAACGCGCAACTAACTCTTTTCCTGCAGCTCTAGTCACTTTATACACACTGTCATGAAGGGGTGATTGTGGAAGAATCCCTTTGTAGATAATTCGAGCGGGTATAAGATCTATAGGTTTCGACGTGTGGATAGATTGGTTTGGTTGTTGATGGTAATGAGTTTCCCGTCTTCTAGTACTTCGAGTCGCTTTCTAAAGTAGTAGGAGATCCGTTACCTAGCTAACATAGCTCATTTTTGCTTCGGTCGGAGCAAGAGCGTAGGTGCACCCAGAATGGCTGCTAAAGCAAAATCGATATGACGGCATATAGCTTTGACATTTTGGAGAGATAGGAATGTGTCGAGGGCAATCTCAAGTCCGAAAGAAAATTGGGTCTTGTCAAAGCCCTTGGTCACTAAGAGAGAATCGATAGCAACTTCTTCGAATATTGGCTCAAGGGTGATCTCATCACAAAGATTATTTGTGAGACCATGCAACACTTTCAAGATTTTCGGTATTTTACTAGACTTTTCGGGAGGTCCCGAATCTATTGGTGAGGCTGCAAATAAAGCTGGAATCAGGGATCCTGAATGTTGTTGTTTGGGATCATTTCATTCATATTGAATTCGTATTGATGTCGTATTTTTGAAGCTTTCACCATCTTTTAGCATTTTGGTGGCGCGGAGAGCAAGTTGACAAATAGAGATGCAGGTAAGTGAGCCTAATTGGATGCCATGGAACTAATTTAGTAGTTAGATTCATTCAATTAGTTGTGGTCGGCGGGACCGGGATGACCCGCGGATTCTAGAGCTTTGTAAACGACTTCGAGTAACGACTTCTAGAAAACCCTTCTTTCAAGTTCCTATGAAGTGGCTTCGTATCCAGACTCTTGACGAATCTATGATCAAAACTTTCGGGTCGTCGACGAAGTTCCCCCAGAATCCACTATTGACGTGATCGACCAATCTGTGTGTATCGATATTCAATCCATCCGATCAAGCTTTCCAGACTACAGGGACGACGCGAGATCTTGAGATCTATCCCCATCGGCTATACTGGGACAGCAATACGAGATTCCCACTACTGGAAGTGAATAAGCCCAGGCATTTTTCAGAGCTGTTAAGGTAATGCGTGCACAGCTTCCTTTGCATATGGTCGCAAAGTATCTAGTCTGAACGACCCATAATTACATGCGAGTATTAGCGAGTGGACCCATTTCCCTGGGACATGTAGCGAGTCTAAAGACAATCCTACCATGGTAAGCAGCTTAGATCGTTTGTATTTTGGTATTCATAAGCGAACATTAGATAATAATCGAATGACAGGTTGGAGTGCGGATCGTCAGCCTAGCCCAGAATATTGAACGGTGACTCATCCAAACTCATCAAGGGACCGCAGCAGCTTTTGTCCCACCTTGGATCAGCGACACCATACATATCATGCATGTATACGGCAATTATGCGAACTAGAGGGGTACAGGGAAGACTGTTTAGGCTACGCTCGCGTCATAAGGCAGTCATCAGCAAAGTATTTCAATTAACTGCCGTTCAAACAAGCTTTCTTGCCAGGCCTTCTCGATAAAGCAACATGCATGTCCAAGGTTTACAGTAATCCTATTGAAAACTAAGCCTCCCCGCATAACGCTAGAAACAGGTATTTCCTATCCGGGAGCCAATCAAAGGATTACCAGCTTTGTATACAACAGTTCGCGACTGATGACGGACTTCAATCCACAGAGACGTCGGACAAGGAGTTTCAAAAAAGTCCGACCCCTGTCAATTACCTGCTGACTGCACATCTAGAATCGGACTTTTTAAAGTTGTCCTTCGATTCCAGGAACGCTATCGTGGGATTCTTGGCATGAGATTGTAGATCCACTTTATGTTCGACGTCTGTAGAGAAGCATCCTGGGCATTGATGCTCCTTGAGGTCACGACACCTTCACAAGATACTTGACTATCGTCGAACGATATGCGTGATCAAGAACAGAGCTGTCTGATTTATATTGATATGTGAATATTAAGGTGGCAGTTGTGTCATTCCGTATCGCGATCACTGGAAATCTACTTGCAATTTGAGAACTATGCATTACTCGCTGTAGTTCAAAGTATCAGCTTAACCGACGTCAGTATAGCGCTAGATCAACACATAAACATGCACATGTACGTGCACTATACCTATACCCAAATTCTTGAGCGAACAGATTAGATTAGATTAGATGCAAGAGGTAGATATTCGGTTTTAGTAACTGCACGCCGCTTATATCCGTCTATGCAGTCACAAACTCGTACCCGCTGCGAGGATCCACCAGTAATCACTAGCAACGACAAGGTGAGGCTATTAAAACTCGGGAATAACAGCCAATATTTGACTGACCATGGGAATAATCTATCGGATTCCCTAAATGGGATTAACTCGAACATACAATCGAGTCTGGATCAGCAAGCGGCGATGTCACACTTCTTGGGATATAAAACTCGTCTGTCTGTGCATATATATATGCATATATGTATGTATCTGTGTGTTTCTCAAACGTCTAACCTCGTGGTTCATTGCTGTTTCGATTGAGGATACCACTCGCCTTTGACTTTCAACTCATACATACTTACTTCTTTTTGTTGTCTGACATACTTCAATCCGATCTTCTACCTCTACCTTCCCAGCTTCTTCCTCCAGCTTCTCATGCTCTCCCCAATCCATCTCTCCAAGTATGCCCGCCAACACTTGCGTCAAGCGCGCTCTCAAAAGCATCGAAAACGATTCCTCCAAACTACTAAACGTCACCTACAACGACAAATTCATCACTCCCAAGCAATACATTCCCCGATCGGGTAGATTCCGCACTTTACCACACCCAAACCCAAAACTAAACCTCTAAACCATCCCACAGAAGCCCAAACCGCCCCCTCATTATCCCTTCCCACCGCAACCCCCACCCA
>PQXJ01000547.1:0-22380 GCA_004786225.1 Botryotinia narcissicola | reverse complement strand
TAAAGAGGTGTATGGATTAAAAGAGGTGATCTTGAAGAGGAGAGCAAAGGTTGTGAGACCTCGCGAATGAAAATTACATAGTATATGTATTCATCTCACTTTCTTGTATTGGAGATAGAATGAGAGTGATTTCTCCTTTGAAATTATGTTTGTGAATAACAATCCCAGGGCTTTTGTGAAGGGGTTTACGGATAAATTATGATTGCCTGCCCCAGGAGGGAAGTATAACGGGAGTGAGTATGTAAACATGAAGTCTGGATTGGAAATTGAGATCATTACTTGTAAGAGTATCAGTAGAAGAGCTAATTATGAGCTGTGCGACCATTGTAGTCGTAGTACAAGAGATCATCAGTGGGAGGGTCACTTTTCTACATATGGAAGTGGCCGGAGGAGGTAATCTCTTCAAGAAGAGCTGCACGAATGATGAAAGAGATGTAGAGATGGTAATATGATAGCATTGGAGAGGCATGCGCAAGCAGAAAGTATAAAAGGAGAAAGGTACTAAAGGTTTCCATAATAGCAAAATTGAGGGTTATTTACATAGCGACTTTGATAGCGCTGAAAAATGCATCCGTTATTATAATGATCTTTTTTTTGTAATGTATGGTTCTTTGGGAATGATTATACTCGATGTGATTGAACTTAAGTCCAGGTCTGGGGTTTGAGCGTAGAGTAAGTGGAAAATTATGTTACTGTTTGACTAGGTACTGATCAGAAGTTGGAAGTATAGGATATGGAGAATGAGGTATGGTTGGTGATGAGTTTTGATAATGACGATGCGGGAATACTCGAAACAAGGAGGAAGGATGATTAATGTAGCGTTATGGTGATAGAATATCGTATTGAACACATTCGCAGGATTGGGTGAAAGCGAAGGTGGTATATAATAACAGAATTTTCGGATTGTTCTGAGGGGAAGAAAAATCAAATGGATTTATAACAACGAACAACTAATATTAAAGATTGGACATTTCAGGGTATTGAGAGAGTAGGGAATACCTTGAGCGATGGAGATCAATGCCTGCAGAGCAAGTGGAATAGAGAACAATATTTCTCATTTATATGACGAATAATACTCCAGTAATCTATCACAAGGAGATCTTTAAGCGAGAACAATAAGGACAATGGACAATGGAAGAGATCATCCGTGGAGTTTTAGCGAATCCATGTTGAAGATCGGACTAATAATTCCTAGTGGCATGTTTATAAGGTCCCGTTCAATGGTTACTTTAGTGAGGAACAAATCATTGCTAGATTAAAAATAGAATAGTATATTAAATTTGTATATCACTACTTTCGTATAGTAAGTGGAAGAATGAATGAAGTAAAAGGTCTCTTTTCTTCAATATCTGTTGAATGTTTCCTCTGATATATCCTCCAACGAAAGCTGTCCTGTCCTCTTATTTCAGTCCGATCAAATACTCAGCATGAGTAAGCAAGACGAAAATCTTTGTTCGAATTATCTAACTAGGTAGGTAGCCTTATCACCCTTGTTATTATATTGCAGTAAAGTAAAACAAATGAACATGCTTTGGGTTCAATGAAGAAGTAAATATGCATGAGAGTATTTCTATCCAAGTGGAAGAGTCGAATAATATAGCTGGGGTTTTCCGTAGTCAATATGAGTCAACTTACAAACATAGCACGGCTGATATATTGAACTCCATTGTCCTGTGGTGTATAGGTAGATAGGGATTGATAGTGCTCATCACCTGTGACCTCTTCGGTCAAAGACTCAAAGTATGGACTTAGGGTATCGAGGACATTCCAGTAGCAAGACTTTAAGCTCGAGTATGTTGTCGTGAGTTGTGAAGAGGCAGTATTCTGCAAAGAGCTCTATCCCCCCCTCCTCCTTGACGAGTCAGGTGGAACAACTAGTTGTAGTCTTGGATGTATTTGTATTGCTATAGTTGATGAAGGGGTTTCTCCATGCATGCAGCGTCAAAGATCCTGCTGTTGAGCTCTAGCCATGCGTTCCTAGCCATCCAACTCCCAACAGGTTCTGGTATTGGTTCCAGTGTTGCTTCCAGTCATTGGGATCCTGTCGTGCCGCCTCTCGTGGATGGTATCAAGCTCCTAATCAACGACAACACCGGCGTCAACCTTGTCGCTTTATAAGTGCGACTAACATCATATCACAGGTAACATCTCGCTAGGATTCCCCTCAGAGTGTTGGATCTTTCATTTAGGTGCTCATGGGAGTAATATCTCTTCGTAAGTCATCTCCTTTGGCTTTCCTGGTGTATACTTTGTCAATAAGATGCTGGGAATGCATTGAAATATGTGGCTTGTACAACCACACTGATTGAGCTGCCGGTTCTGGGCTGTCTTAGGTGTCCGCAGGGTCTGAAGATCTCCACAGCCCCGTTGTCGACGTCCGCCTCGCTTTATGACGCCAGCAGAGGTGTTGCTAGACCCAAGAACGAGAAGGCTCCGATTCGAGCGTATATCCAGCATCATAAACAATCGAGAAGTGACTTTGGTCGAGGATAAAATCTCTTGAGTAATCGAGTGGAGAGACCGAATAAAAATGAAAGAGAGTAGATTGGGACACACACAATCCTAAATACCGGGGGGATCTTCTCTTTAAATACTTAAAAGAGGTATGACGTTCCTTCTTGATTACTGATCTTGGATCTATCTTTCGATAAGCTAGTATCTGGCTAACTTTAGTAGACGATTAGCTACTAGCTAGTCATAGATAGAAATTTGATGGTTTCCTGAAGATTATCGACATTCCGGCAAAGCGGAAGTATAGGGCTGTCAAACAATAGCCGAGGACCCGAGATTTGATATAATTCCCGAAGTTATATTTGTTACTGATGTTAGTGATACGTAAACTTTTCTAATGATTATCATGATGAACGTCAGCCATTTGAAATGGCCCAATTTCTAATAGATATCATGTAAGAAAATCGGTCGATCAACTTAATTTTGGTAGCCAGAGTATAATCACTGGTGTATATTGATTTGATGTAATAATGTTAGTTATGAGGGTCATGGAGGACGAGGTGAATTACGTGTCCAGAGTCTAGACGTCGTTGGTGATTTCCCGAGTCAGAATCTAGCGTATAGCCGTTGTTGACGCACAAGAACTAAGATCTGTTCATCTGCTGAAGAATGCTTAGTTTGACTCAGAAGGTAGCTGCTGACTACCATTAGGTATGGTTTCTAATTACCGATCTGCTGGTGTCAATTCGACGCCGCCACGCTAGACTTGACGAACTCATGAGCATTGAATTTTTCCAAGCGTGCTATTACCTCACTAGGTATCTTCTGTCTTTCAAACATTTGCCAGATTTGATATTCATTGTATGATGCTAAGACTTGAGCTAGTGCGAAGCTAATGATCTGTGGAATTACTAAGTATACCTACTCACAAGTATTGAGTGACGTCTTTTATCAAATTCCCCACATAACCTTAGTTGTAAATGCCAGCTTGACACGCGACGTCGTTTCAAATCTTTGTGGATGGAAATGTGATTGGGTTGCTGTTGATTGCAGTTCTACATACTTCCCCGAACGTGTGTATATTCCATCCTTGATCTGGTTGAATATCTTTGCATCTTGAAATGATACTAAAAATAGATATATCTACGAAATTCTAGCTTCAAATACTGGGTAGACTTATCTTTCGTCTAAGATCTGGGGAAAAGCGATCATCACTAGCACTAAGTGATCTAGAATTGGACTACCTACAAAGGACAAATAATGCAATGGAGGTTGGTTGGAAAAAATTTGTGTGATAATATCAATTTGATCTCTATAAATAGAGCATTTTTCCCACTCATTATGTTTTCTCAACAGCAGTCAAAACTCAGAGCTCGGAATCCAAGAGGTTCACACAACATCCTCACGAATTATCCATCTTTCAAATATACTATTTTCTGTTGTATTCTTCCCGTGAAGCGTCAAACCCCCCTTTCTCAATTCGCTTTGAAAAAGAGCTTCTCCTTACAGTCGCCGCGCGTACCAACCACCACCATCCATCAATACCCATCGCATATCATCAGCATTTCAGCCAAGAATGGCCTAGAGTGGTATTACAGACTCAATGCATAGTCGTCTAGAAGCTGAATATATATCTGCTTTTCATATACAAGTCCATCAACAAGGAACAGAGTCACGTTACATCTCAGGCGAGCAACATTGCGTTTCACTACGATGGGATATCGGCTGATTGTGCCAAATAGGAGAACTGGCATTCCTGGAAACATTTATCGATAATCTCGGCGATCACACGTAAATCAGACCCATACAAACCGTCGTAGCAACTCGTTATGAGCCAGGTGCCCTTTATGGTGCGTGAACATACTGTCATTGCTGTATGCCTGCATCTAATTACACTGCGTTGTTCTTATTGGTAGTTCCGAGCTTGATTTATCTTTTGCAAGTTTCTTGCGGGGTGCATGTAGCTATGCATTTTGAATTATGCTGTGTGTTGCAGTACTTGGTTTTTGTAAGTTGTTATTCAGCCCAATACCCCTCCTCACGCAAAGCCAGTGCATCTACTTTACCCATGGCAACTTGATCCCGCTAACTCGTGGAGTAGGCAGGACGAGTACCATGTCGTACCAATAAATTAGTTGAGGAGGGGATGTTGAGAAAATATGGAGCTAGTGCTGAGGTGGGACTGGGGAAATAGATTAAATACAGGATGGGACTGCCATGGTAATTTATGAGGGGGATAAGAGACCTGAAGCAAGAAGGCTTTCTTATGACGTATGTAATGACGTCAATTGGCACCGAAATTTATTAATCAAGACTCAAGAGCTAACCAAAATCGATAGATATTTATTAGATAGGGGCTTAGGAGAGGGATGGAGGGGGGCGTCTCCACTTGGCCATGTCGACCGATATGATCATTATTTTGCAGTACTAGGATTCAAGTATCTACCTGCTAGATGGTACGAGACTACGAATAGATGGAATTCAAATAAATAATGAAGTACGAGTACTCACTCGTACAAATACAAATTCGACGGACGGACAATACTTATCTACCGGTATGATCGGTACCTTTTTCTTTCTCCGGATAGACATTAGATCGACACCGTCTTGATATAGAGATATGTATAAAATCTAAAATCTATATGAATCGATACCCAATGGGAACAGATACCTACCCAACTTGATTATCTACTTAGATACCCGACCTATCTAGATGAATGCTATATCTATCTGTCGGTTTATCTAGGTAGTAGTAGTAGTGTAGTCACCTACTTGGTATTCATTCACTCAATGGATTCACTCATCAGGGCAACTTGTCAGTCCATCTACCGTCTAGCCATCTACCGGTGGCCATCCACCAATCTACCTACCTAGGTCTTACCTGCCTCTTCGACATCGTCATCACTTATATATTTGATATAAATATAATATCATATTGATTTTGTTGTTTTGTTTATCCCTAAATCCCTATCGCTTGTTACTTTATTTATCAGACAGCCAATCAATCAAGTCACCCACAGACCCTTCTTGACAGATTTTATTTGATTGGAAAGCACTAAAACAAAGGGAAAAAAAGCCAATTTCATCGTCATAAGTACATCAAACCAAGTACATTACCCTAGTCTGCCGTCATTTATCATCCCTCATCCCTCATCCCTTACGAGCATCTCTCATACAACCGAAAAAAAAAAGGTTCAAAATATCCTAGAAAGAGTCATCTGTTTTATATTGACATACTATCATATACTTTACTCTACTACCTTGTCACCCATCTTTCCTATTATTCTACCTACATTCAACACTTTCAACCCGTTTCCTCATATTCAATTTAAAAGCACTGCCTACAGTATTAAAAATTCACACAATTTATGCTTTTTGGTTACTCCCTTGCTTGATCACCAATCACGCCGCCAAAATTTCCGATCCTTGCTTATCCTTGAATTTCATTCATATCTTTTCCCCCCTCTTGTCTTGCCTTACTTGTTACAGGAATTTGAATCCGATTACACACCCCTTCTCTTCAAAGTCTCGCAATTTTGATATTTTGTTTATCAAATTATCCGAATTATTTACTTACTAAAATGTCTTCCATCTCACAGGCCATTAAAAATGCCCTTCATCGGGGTATGTCTTTCTTAACCTTTTCAACCCTTTCGCACTTCACTCTTTCTTTCTACTAATTTCTACTACAACGGCACCTTCTTCTTTTCCCCAACACTCAATATGCTAATACCAAATTCAGGCAAGGGAGGTGCAAAGGGCAACGAAGAGACGAAAAAGGCTGCTCCTGCCGCTCCAGCCGTCCCTCAACATCACGCTAAATCATATCCCACCGTAATGGCTCATCAAGCACACCAAGTTCCTGGAGTTGATGCATATTCAGTGGCAAACGAAGACAATAGAAATAGAGGAGCTCAAGCTGCAAACCAAGCTGCACATGCAGCAGGTCAACAACAAATGGCAGGACAATCTAGCTCGACGAGGCAGGACGAACTGGCAAGACTAGTGGCCGCCTCGAATGAGAATAACAACCGTTTACCAAGATATCCTGGACTTGAAAGATGGTCACTTATCGAGAAGATGGGTGATGGAGCATTCAGCAATGTTTACAAGGCCAGAGACTTAGAAGGCCAAGCTGGAGAGGTGGCCTTCAAAGTTGTCCGAAAATATGAGATGAACTCCAATCAGGTAAGTACCTTTTGAGATCTTTCATTATCATCCTCTCTTTGATTTTTTTTTTGGAAACCTTGCCAACATGTGTGGTGTGGTGGTAGGCAGATGCTCATCTTCATCCGAACTTCAACAAGAAGCAACCCAAGGGCGTGGAGGTGCGGAATTATTTTTACTCTCTCCTGTCAACAACATTCCATGTATATCATATTCAATAATGGCTAACATCATACAATCACTTCTAGAGACAAAACATTCTTAAAGAAGTTTCCATTATGCGTGGTCTAGATCATCCTAACATTATAAAACTCATCGAATTTTCCGAGTCAAAGCAATATTATTATCTTTTTTTATAGTTGGCACCTGGCGGAGAATTATTCCATCAAATCGTCCGCCTTACTTACTTTAGTGAGGACTTGTCAAGACATGTTATTAGACAAGTTGCAGAAGCGTTACACTATCTTCATGAGGAAAAAGGTGTCGTCCACAGGTGAAGATACTCCCCAACCCCCCACTTTCGTTTTTTGTTTGTCCTTCATTCAACGGCACAAATACTGACGTCATTCTTCAGGGACATCAAACCAGAAAACATTCTGTTCGAGCCAATACCGTTCATTCCAACCAAGAACCCGAGACCAAAATCTGCTGAAGATGAAGACAAGGAAGATGAGGGTGAATTTATCAAGGGTGTTGGATCAGGTGGTATTGGAAGGATCAAGATTGCCGATTTCGGTTTGAGTAAAATCGTATGGGATACTCAAACCATGACACCATGTGGTACCGTAGGATACACAGCGCCAGAGATTGTCAAGGACGAACGATATTCCAAGAGTGTTGATATGTGGGCATTAGGTTGCGTTCTTTATACCTTGCTCTGCGGTTTCCCACCATTTTACGACGAAAGCATTCAGGTTTTGACTGAAAAGGTTGCAAGGGGTCAATACACATTCCTCTCGCCATGGTGGGATGAGATTTCCAAGCCAGCACAAGACCTTGTCTCACACTTATTAACTGTGGATCCAAAAAAGCGATATACAATCGATCAGTTCCTTCAACACCCTTGGATCAAGGGTTCCGAGGAGCCTACATACGCAGCACTTGATGCTCCACCATTGGCTACTCCAGCCGTTGAACGCCAACGCCAATTGGGTGGTGGCTTGCGAGCCTTCAACCCTGATCTCTTGGAGTCTCCCGGAGCAGGCAGGCGTATGGATTTCCGAAGTCCCGGTGCTGTCAATTTACGGGAAGTCTTTGACGTCGGCTATGCTGTTCACAGACAAGAAGAGGAAGCCAAACGAAAGAAGAATTTCAAGCAAGGTTATAGAGGAACTGCGGCCCTGAACCCCCTCAACCCCATCGACGATGAAGATTTCGATGAGAGCGACGAGGAGAACTACGATGAGAACGGAGTGCCTTCAAAGGCACCCAAATCTGGGCAGTCAGATGTTGCACAAGTCGGTGATGCATTGCGAAATACAAAGTTGAATCCAAAATCCGCAGCCCCAGCTAAAGGTTATGGGCAGCACAGTGCTCAGGTAACTGCATCTGCAAAGAGAGATATCAAACCAAGGAACGGCGCCTTCGAACTCAATCTCGATGGAGCAACTCTACTTGGTCGACGTCACAAACAACCACCGCCAAGTAATCTGAGGGAGTCAATGGTTGCGCAATAGCGTTACTATTGAGAATAGCGAAATTCATTTGTTAGTCTTGATCCTTTTTACTGGAACCAAGACCAATTGTGCTATTCAAAGCCCTCTTTAATCCCGACCGCAATTCTATCCCTTTTATTACAATGCATTGAGGCCGCCTCAAAAATATATGGCGAACATATTTGCATAGTTCTGGCATCAACTTTCTTTGCGGACAACATCATGCCCAAGTTGACCAAGCATGACAATGATTCGAAGGCCAAGCATTGCATACAATTCACTATATGGGGGTAATTTATTTGTGTCTTTCATCCGTTGGTTCACATTGGCGTTTGGAGATGGGAAATAAATCGCCGGGGGATAATGTGTTAATGACTGGCGGTGTTCATGGACCTCTGATCATACTTTCTTTTTTCACTTCATTATTTCATGCGGCCGCTTCAGTTGAGGATCAATATGAATTACTGAACACACGAGGCAGATGAACAAGTTTAGTACTGTCTGCAGCAGTACTATTCATGACACTTTAGATCCTTTAATTCATTCTTTTCTTTAGGTTTCTCTGTTATGCATTCATAAATCTTTTGCGTTGGGGGATTGGTAGGCAGATAAATGGTGCTGTACCAGTAAATAGATTTCAAAGATCAATGGACTTTTACATATTAAAATCACTTTTTGTTTTTATGATGCTATGCTATGTGGTGATTTTAATGTGCGATGTAGTGATGAAGATTTTCATGACATGACCTATTCCAACCAGCTCGGTTTCGATTTAGCTATTCATTCTATATTTGATATCAATGATGTCACAACTTTAGTCTCGATAGATGGGGTGAGTTTCCTTCTTCGCTAGGATATCAGAATAATGTCAAGATTTATTTTGATTTGGCTCAGGGCTAGGCAAAGCTTGATGTTTGATGAGTTCTTGGAAGACAGACTCGGCAGAGGATGAATGGGGAGTATGCTGAGTGTAGATGCAACGAGGTAGGTGGGTAGAGTGGGTAAAATAAGTAGTTTAGTAGTATAGTAGTGTATTTATGATTCGTTCGTTTAATAAGTGTATTTATTTACTCGACCGCTTGGTGAAGCGAAGCGATGTGATGTGATGTGGTTACGGGAGGCGAAGTGAGAGGAAGGTGCTAGCTAGCCTGAATAGGTGTATATTGTATGATGTATGATGTGTGAGAGATCGGTTTTCATGCACTTAGGGGTAGTTACTAGTCTGGCACGATCCATTTCGAGGTTTCTAGGCGAAGAGGATTTAAGTCATAGATGCTGAGTTAAGGTATGCATGCGCTATCTTTTACTTCACGTTGGTTAGATGGAAGATAAGGATTTGAGGGAGGGGCGTGGAAGTTGAACTTGAAGATGAAGTCGGGATGTTTGGCGATAGGTTGGCCTTATATGTGGATCTGTGATTTTGTGGGCTAGCATACTGTGAGGGGGGGTGATCGCGGGGTCGAGATGGTTACGTGCGTCATTTACTTGGGGCGAGCTAGGGGGGGTTATGGATGGTTGGGAGTAGTGTTTAGTTTTCACTTGGGAATTTTATAGTGTATTGTTTTGTGGGGTTGTAGTAAAATACGATGAAAGGTTTAGGCCGCGGTCGTTAGGGAGATCGTAGATTGAAGTGGTGATTGTGTTAGTGTGTACTATGTTTTCTTGGGAGGGTGAAGTTAAAAAACTTGGCACTTTTGAGTTTGCGGAGGGTTGTTTTGATGGTTAATATATGGATTTTGATGGCTAAAAAGAAACTTTACTAATATAGTGTTGTTGAGTTTGGTTTGTCAGAATATGACGCAAGAATCGGACTAAGATGGACAGACTAGTATGTTAGTGGCGCTATTGTCTTGGGAGTGAGTGTGGAAGTAGCCATCGTGGGGTTGTTGTATGAGTTAGATATTTAGTTCTTGGACTAGTGACGGGGTGAACTTAGAAGGGTGCTGGGGAGTACCCGTAGGATCGATTTTGCGGCTGGAGATTTTGAGTTGACCTTCTGTACGTGACTTGGTCAATTGATTGGATTCGTCATATAGTGATATGAGTTGATGCCTATCTGATATTATGTATAATTTAATGGTTCACAGAGGGAGGTTCATCAGAATTATAATGATGAGTGAGGAAAACAACAAGGAAATTTCAACTTCACTCTAGAAGAATGTACCCTCTCATGATTCAATTCCTCTTTCCAACGACGAGATCAAAAACTGTCTTGAATTGCTGAACAGATGTGTATTGATATTGCAACTTGAATCAAGAATCAATCTCCATTCCTAGGATATAGAGATCCGAGATAGACTATCGACGATGAGGCAATCGTGAACTCTTGTGGTGATGATGTTGATGGGTGTTGATGTCATATTCTCAAGAGTTCTAGAACTGATAGAATATTGATAACAGCATCAAGAGTTCCATAACACACATCACCACTCAATTATCCAAAATTATAAATCTAGAACTCCATTCTAATTCTTTATATTTCTGTCATCAGCGATTAATCATGTTCTCTTACTTGAGATCTGCAAACAATATCCCAAAGTCCTGAATTAAAGATTCAGAGTTCAACAGAAAGAGCTAGTTCCTTGTTTGTCAGCGGCATATCAGTTCATCCGAATCCGGCACTTGAAGTCAGGGGAATACTTAGCGAGGAGATCGAAAAGAATGATGTCAAATTGAAATTCCTGAATTCTGATTGGTGAGCCTGTGAGATATCTATGCGCACTATTATACATAGACTTAGTTTTTAAGTGGATAGTATCTGGAAGTCAAACTGTTGTTGTCTTGGCACTATGTATACCTTGATGTCTGAATGGTGGATTAATATTATTGCCATCTGTCAAACCTGTTGACTAGTTGCTGCCACTATTTTTAAAGTCTTTCTGAGTTTCGCTACCACCGACAGTCCCGGATTATACAGATATAAATACTAAAGGCAGACATTGTCTATCGAAATAACAAATCATATTCGTGAGCGTAAAATGGTGTTTGGATTGAATTGAAAATAGACTCGACTACCATTAAGCCGGCCTTACCCCTAAGAGCATGAAAACTACTTTGTTAGTTCCTCTGCATGCTAACTTGTGTCTGGCATTGTATTACCAGTCAATTGGACTCGAATCACTTCATTGAAATCACAAAGTCTTCAAGAATGATATTCCTTTCTGGAACATTCGGAGCTGCCAAGAAATGATCATCAACTTATTCATGGTGAGAAGGGTTCTAATAGCGACTTGCAATGTAAGGCATAGGAAAGTTGATTATTCCAGGTTTAAGATTTCCTGGTTTGCACCTTTCCGACACCATGCCGTGTTTCAGCACATAGAGGTCGGCAATGCCGAGTGGTGTTGGGTGACCGGCAATTTAATTGTTATTGCGTACGTAATTGATTAGTGTTGAAATTTAGTTGTAAGCTGCTGTTAGTATGCAAGGCATATACTGAGATGATATACTTGCACCAAGCAAGGAGAGGTAGTAGATTTACTTTGCTACTATTTCAAAGTTTTTTATTAGGTTTATTGAGTATATTATATGTAATCACTGTGTGTACACGGTACAGTGTTTTAATTTAATTTCCACCTCTGATACAAGACTTTGTACATATTTACTCGTAATTAATGGATATGCTGGATTTGAATGACTCGATTTGCTCAGGACTGTCCATTACCCTCATAGTCTAATAGTCGGTCAATTCGAGTGAGTGTACGAGACAAGGAAACACCATTAGGTTATGTGTGTCATCGGGCATTTTCCCCATCTCCAAAGGTTTGTTCAATGCATTTGGTCCAATACTCCATGGACTCACGGATTGAAGTGGTCGACTAGCATGCTCTCTATAATATCACAACGGATCTGTACTCTCGAATCATCACATCTTACGCGTTCAGTATGGCGCAATACTTGAGCATCATGGCATCTGGCAATATATAGCATTATAGCAGACCGACATTGGATGGGGAGTATCATGATTTTGGCTCCTAGAACCACAGTTTGTTCAAGCATATGGGCCAAGATAAAATCTATTGATCATCTGCAGTCAAATGTTCGTATCATGGTGGCTTCACGTTGAAATTTCACATTTTGCCGAAGCAAATCTTATTGGAATCTAATTCTCCAGATGGTTTGAGCTATCAGAACCTTAATGATTTGAAGGATCGAATTGTCCAGAAATATAATGAAATAGTGCTTGGCTAACGTCACTTATGATGCATACAAAGACGCAGGATGGGTGTAGTGCTTGATGATAAAACCCCAGATATCTTGTGACTGCAGATTTCAAACTATTGAAATTATGAACAACGAGAGATTAACTGGCAGTAGTAGCAAGGCCTATACTAGCTAATTCGTGGTATGATCATAGTGTTATAATTTTAATATGAGATTAAAGAAGAATTTCATCGGCGTCGTCATTCTTAGGGCTTTCATAGGCATTTCTCTTCCTATCAAATATAGCTTTAAGCCAATGCAATACATTCGATCTCTACCGGAACGCCCTTGGGCAATTGATATACAGCAACACAACCTAGAGCAATATCATTAGCACGTTCATTCATATCCTTCAGACGTCATTTCAAGCCTTCATCTATTTCTTCCCATCCTCCTATCTCTTCATTAAGGGAAAAGATCAACTCACTTCTTGCAGGCTTGTGCTTGAAGAGCTTCTCATAGACTCCGTTCATTTCCGCAAAGTTGTCCATGGTAGTCAAGAACACATTGACTTTAACAACCTTCTCAATACTGCTTCCAGCTTCCTTAAGAACAGCAGACAAGTTCTTGATGCAGAGCTCGGTCATGGCAGAGATGCTAGAGGTCTCGAGGGTGAGAATTTCGCCTTCGGGTGTGCATGGGATTTCTGCAGGAGAAAGGTCAATAGAATGTTCCCGGTGGAATGGAATATTATTGTTAAAAGAAATGGAATTGAAATAAGGAACAAGCTTACGTCCAGAGCAGTAAATAGTAGATGAGGTCTTGATGGCTTGGGAGTAAGGTCCTGCTGCTAAAGGGTTGTTAGATGAGCGTGTAAAGGAGGTAATACTCTCAAATTAATCAAGTTCCACAGGAATCAGAAGAGGCTTACGGAAAGCAGCGTCCTTGGTGTAAACTGTAGTGAGGTCCGACATTTTGGTATTAGATTGATAAGATTCGAAAGGTATTCTCGAGGTTGATTCTTCAAAACAGTTTTTGTACAACAGTAGAATTTATAGTATTTTATCAGCGAGGTCGGAGGGGAGCCGTGAAGCTTGTTGACGACAAGGTGGGGTTGAAACTTCGAACTTTTGGCGGGGCACGCACGGACTCAAAGTACACATACGACCTAACCATATTTGGAACAACGCAATTTAATTCACTAAAGTCAGCTTCAACGACATGTTAAAAAGTTAACTCATCAATATCTCCACGAAAAATGTATGCGACTTGTTTTGCATTGAAAGTTTCTCTCGGTGCTTAATATAATGGATGAATACCCGGTCGGACGAATGAATGATAACATTACGGACAACGCTATCATCTGAAAGGTCGATGTCGAGCAAGGTGCACTGCTTCTTTGGCGCATTCCCACACTTGCGAAGATGGAAAATCGCTGCCTATATTAGTCCGCAGATGGGATAAAAATTCGAAGTCGATGCCACAGTGAACACGTTTTCACTCGAAGAAAATAAGGATAAAAGGCATCATCGTCCACGAGAGATCGCTTCAAAGCTATGCTACCATCTGCTTCACCTTGTCGCTTTCTACCTTCATACGCCTGGCATATTTTGAATATGGCTTTATTGTGCGAAACCTTCTTGTTCTCGAAAGAGAGCTCTCATATGAGTCACACGCCACTACTCACGAGGACGACTGGAACTGCTAGGAGATCGAACTTATATTGAATACATATATACATTGAAATCAAATATACGAAATACACCATGTACGGGCCCTCTCGAAGCGAAACCGCCATTCAGAAACATATTTTTGCTTTAGAGAACTGGATATAAGAAAGGAAATCAAAATTCAAATGCGGGGGTTCAATAATTATATCTCAAGAAAGTCACCGCCTATTATCCAGAATCAGCGAGGACGATGATTTGTGGTGCAAACATTTACCTTTTCAAAATCGTATCTGCACGCTTCCAAAGCTGTGATGGCAGCGTTGCGAGGTTATCCCAATTGTATTAAATTTCTCACATGAAAATCTTCCGTTGATACGACAGCAACGTCCTGTCTTCGCTGGCTTTCGGCTGGTCTCGCATTACGTATGTAGGCAGTGGCTGCTTGATCTACCTAGGTCAGTTGTGGTTGGCTTGGTTTCCACAGTTATCTCACATTGATTTTCCATCTTCAAATACGCCGGTGCTTCCTGTCTTTCCCTCTCAACAAAACGTCGGGGCCTCCCGGCTTCATGACACCCAAGACAGTCACAGAAGTAAAGATGATTATTGCAATTTTCCTCGAAATCTGGTGTAGGTAATCGTATAGGCCGAGGCGTGGGTGGTGGCCCTCGCTTCACTGGAGGACTTGGGACACGGGGAGGATATTGAGGTTGTGTACTGGCTGCAATAAGCTTGAATTGATGGTTTTGAATAGCACTGTCATTTTGAGCTCCGAATTTCATTCGGTACTGTCGATTATTGGGTTCGTCCTGAAATTTACGACGATTGAATGCTTGAATTGGAGTCGAGCCAATGTCATAGCAGGAAAAACCTGCCTTGAACGATTTCGAATATGATGGAATCTTTTTCCTCCCCAAATCCTTAGTAACATTGAGGGCGGTGGTATTGTGATTGTGTCTTGTATCACTTGGATTAATCTTGAATTCGTTGAATTCGTTGTCAATGGCTCTAGGAGCGAATTGAACAGATTTTTCTCTGGGAGCAGGCGATCTTTGATTCATTTCCGAGAATTCGGCCAATATAGGCATTTCTTCTCTATGCATGGTGTTCCATTCCATTTTGTATGGTGGCACAGTAGAGTCGAAGTAATGATGCATCGGTAAGTTCTTGATGCCCGGAGAAGTATTTCCTGACATTTTATAGTCTAGATCGTTTTTATTCTGATGATCAAGGATGACATCTTTATGATTGAAGATGGTTTGTTTGATGAATCACCTCAAGGTGATGAGCTGTTGATGGATTGTGTCAAGCGTGCTGGTATTCTGACGAACCTAGATGGAATCATCAAGCGATGATCAAGCCGAGCGAGGGTACCAAGTGTTACTCACGTGTTAATATTTCTAGAAGATTGTTTCAATGTCCGGGGTGTGTGCAATCACTTTGCTGATGATTGTGAGATGAATTTCGATGAAATGGAAGTAGGTGAAGGAGTGTAAGAGAAGGTGGGCAAGATGAGGAGGGGGGTGCAGCTTTTATGGGTGCTGAGTCGAAAATTATGCTAGAAGCTGATTGGCGAGATGTCCCCTGCGGCACATGCAGGAAGATTTCCTCGACCCTACCCGCTAAACCCGTACTGGTACACTTCTCGGAGAAGCGAGAAACCACCGAGTTATATTCCACGAGTCTGTAAGCTCTTTGGAAGGTCGTTTGACGTTTATTCAGATCCTTATGAGAGTGCTTAAATGGTCCGTGCACAGCTCAAGTGCTCTTGAGTTGTCGAAGATGAAGTTAGTGTCAATTAGATAGCAAGTGCTCTTGTAGAGACTGATACCAATCAATAAAGTTTACTTCTTTGCAGATCAGAATCAAACAAACCGTATGACTTTGCATTCGCTCCTTGCTCGTACCTTTTAGAAGGTTGTGTAAAGGAGCTAATGTCGCCGTCGTATCATTTCTTTCCATTCACTTGTGACGTTGGTTAATCATTCGTCGTCCGATTCGTTCTGGAGAATTTACTGCAAAATATCCTAAGTTCCAATTGTTGGACTGAAGTCATCGACAAGTGTCAAGTATTAGTTAATCGGTCCTGTGGTATCTTCAAGGTTCGCACTTCTTGTTCATTGTGATGTATGAATCTTGACCGAATACTCAAGAAACCATTTTAAATTCTACATTTCAACTTTGGGTGAAAATGAGATTGTTCAAATATTTATCGTGTTGGTCTTGGAGGCCTCCTGGGCTCCTCGCTGAACGCCTGCACGTTGCCCATTGGTCGATTGTAATTGTAGAGAATGGAGATGTCTATCTTCTCATAACCGCGTGATATTTAGCATAGCAATTCTTCTTAATGACTAAGCACTGATCCCCTTTCAGTATCGTTAGGCAATTCAATTAGAATTGATGAGTTTTGAGGTTTTAGGCAGCATTGCTTAGTCATCATATGATGTTGTGGTTGCTATCAGCCTGCTTATATAAATGATACATAAGCGTGGTGGTAATCTTGCGAGCGTGCCGAGAGGAGTATAAGAGTACCTAGGTAGGGACATCTAACTGAATAATCGCTAAGGGATGCCTATTCTTGAATGCGCAATGAGCCCTTGATATAGATTTTTATTGATTCCTTCACAATAAATTAATTCTATTGGCACTTTACCAAGCTAGCTATTTCAGGCCAATTAACTAGATTCACAGCTAACATCATATGTTACAACATCAACACGTCTCAGAACAATGTAAGTTGATAATGAGAGACTCGCAGCGCTATATAATTTAAAATTAGAAAGTTCATCAAATTGGTGATTCTGGGGACAATGTGATCGTGTGAAAGATTTGCACCCATGAACTTTGGACTTCAAGGAGCTCGCATCGGGACATAGATAATTGAAACTCTGTCGATCAACTACAACATAAGAAAGATCTGAAGCTACCAATATCATCCACTACATCGTCCGAGCATCTGCATATCATCTCTCCTCATTTCCATTTACCTCCCACTTCCGGGTGGCAATTTGATTCCCATCCGCAAATTCTCCATTATCTTCTTCGCACTCTCAATCCCACCATCTAAATATACAGCCCCAATCACCGCCTTGACTGCTCTGCTAATAACACGGGTGTTATCTTCTCGCGTGTCTTCTTTGACGAGCTCTATGATATTGCGGAAAGATATTGGGACGCTGGGCTGGGGACGAATACATGACGCTATAGTTGGGTAAGCAGAGAGAGAGGTGCGGGAGAGAATACAATTTAGTATTTGAGAGGCTTGTACTGTACGGAGAATTCGGGTTAGTATATTCGTGGCTGCCGCTCGCTATGTTGCCGAAGAGAACACAGAGAAATAAAAGAAGAGTAAACGTACCTTCAGAAATACTAAATAAATAAAACTGTTCCCTCATCACCAGTCTAATTGCCATCTCACCTAGTTTCGCCAGTCCTTCATTACCATCCAAACAGATTCGCATACTTTTTCCAACACAGGTTACGCCATTCTTAGGGGTTTCGAGTGCTTCCTCGAGAATATCGGGGTTGGTGAAGGTATAAGAGAGGAAGGATTGTATGATTGGAAGCCAGTTTTTGTTGGTGGCGGGGTTGGAGTGGGCAACGCCACGAGGAGGGAGGCGGATGATGCGGTTTGTCGAGTTTGTGATGGAGGTGGAAGCTGAAATGGTGTTGAGGATTGGATCACGAGACTTGTAAGAGGGTGAGGGGGAAGCTGGGGGGAGCATGTGGTTTGTTGGGTAATGAGAGAAGGTGGCTGCTTTTTCGAAACTGGTATCCATCTGTTGGTCGCGAGACTTGTAGGATGGAGTAGGAGAGTGTAGGGAAGAGGGGGGTAAGTAACCAAGGTCGGAGTGAGACTTTATGGAGTAGTTGGTGCTGTTGCTACTAGGTGCTCTAGAAGGAGGGCCGCTAGACGGGGATTGGTGAAGACGTGGGTGAGTATCTTCTTCATAGACGTCATGGAATGGGTTGGTTACTCCCGCATCCTCTTCAGAACCTTCCCATTCTTCGGATTGGAGTATGTTGGTACTGTTGGAATCTTCTGCGGTGTCTTGATAAGATTGGAAATCTGCTTACTGTGGAATTTGAGTGCGATAGTTTGTAATTTTATCAGACATTTCATGTATTGCCAAGTGTTCATGCAAACTTGTAGATTATGCTAGTTGTATTTTATGTCTTTGTCAGGATGGAGAGCAGACTATATAAGTCCCATAAAGCTGTGTTTAAGTAGTTGCTACTTTATCTTATTATTCAAACAGCCATTAGAATTTCAAAGACACATTCAGATAACCGATACAGGAGAAGTGAATCACCAAAATCGACCTGCACGGTTCATGCACTTAATCACGTATATCGCAAATTCATCTTATGCATAAGAAAGACATTCACAAAAGAAGAAAAGCACGTAATTTCTGAAGGTGCAAAAAACCAATGAGGGAAGTACTTTCCAGTCCAGTGGCTGGATTATTGAAATCTCAATGTCATAGTCTTTGAAGATATCGCTTTGTGTCCAAGCGACGATGATGATCTACGATATGGAATAATGCCCTCCAACACTAGAAGCTCGACATCGCGGCGGCAGCATTCAACATCATACCATTGAACCCCTTTATCATTCAGACTTGCACACAAAATCAAAGACATGGAGTTCTTTGAACTCATATTATTCCATATCTCTATCTCTCCACTCTTAGAATTCAGTAAGGGACACAAGTAATCATGGAATCAAGAAGTGGACAGTTTAAGCTTCTGTTTCTTTGTTTTACCAATGAGTTGTGGTTATTAAGATTCTTATTTACGCGGGTTTACTTCACAACAAATAGAGGATGAGGGTGATGAATAGTGTTATGAGATTGGAGATTGGAGATTAGATTTTGTATCTACACATTCACTGAGTGGCAAGGGTGTAAGTGGTCATAAATATAAGGGTACTTTGATCATGTTCGAATGACATTCATCAATCCCTTCTTTGCTTTTCGGCGTGTTGATGGTTCACTTGTCAGTATTGAGTTTCGTAATGGACGCTTCGAAATAATATCACCCGAACACTCAAGTATAGAGTCCATTTTGATCTGAAAGAGGGTTATAATCCCCTGGAAAAATCACGAAAGTGGGAGGATTAAATCCAATCCACCATGGGCCAATGGAACGAAATTTTCCACGCCAATCAATACTAAGTCTATTACGCATCCGATGTTCTCGGATCACTTCAGTTGATCATCAGGAATGTTGACTGTTCGTCCATAAACATCACCGGCATCCACGTCAGTTCAGAAGTCATGTTATATAATTTACAACTTTTCTGGCGCAATAGGAATTCTCATAAATATATAGTTGCTTGCATACCACCATGAAAATCACCACACTCATTGAATACTAGCTCATCTCGAGCAATAGTAGAGTACGTTTTACCGAGACGAAACAGACTGTGGATTCTCACGCTCTGGGAAAGTCAACGGTAATGGCCCATCATTTCGTGAATTCGAGCCAGTCCCACACAAAGCAATAATCATCCAGCTGCCACATTTTTCCTTCCAACAAATCACAAATCATCTTCATATGTATCCTCAGCTTAATAGTTGCCTCTCTGCCGACTCCCAGTCATTTCATCGGTCCCCGCAAGCTCCGTCCTCTCTTTCGTTGGAACACCCCCTGGCAAATTATTTCCCTTTCGACTCTGGGGCACTGTGCTAGCATTAGCTGCTTCTGGCTCCGCTGCATATTTCTTCAAATCCTCTAGTGAGATTGCGTCTCTGTTTTTTGTTAGCTTACCCTCATGTGGTCCTTTAATTCTTCGCTCCTTATTTGATAATTGAATCTCCTACCACACACTTTCCGTTTCCATCTGAAATTAACCCAGCGGAATTATCTTGGCAAGGGAGAACGGGGATGTCGCCGCGATGGTGATTTCGAAATTGAGGTGAAAAGCATGAACAAGGAGACTTATAAGGCTCTCTCGTGGGTAGCATGCAAATGCACTTTCGGTTCTAAATTTTCGTCCTTGGAACTTTTTGCTGCTTCCATTGCTTCTTTCCATCGACTGGCACACAGGCACCATTTCTTCCCACCAGTCAAGCCGGCATCGCGAAGTTTGTTGCCACGGGACGCAGAAAAATCAAGGAAGCTGTCTGTCAAAGTTGCTTTGGGATGTATTAGTGGGGTCTCTTGATGAAAGGAAGGGCGAGGGAGATAATGGGGACATACCGGCAACTGAATGATTTCCGGTATCATCTGGACCAACATCACACAGTCCATTTCTATAAAACCCAGTTCCTTTCGCAAATTGACCGAGAGGCTTGTTGAATACTATTTTTCATCTCCGATTAGAATCTGCCTCTTCCTACTGAATGTTGATTTGGAGCTATATCGACATACCATTGAGTGATTTGTGAGCTTTTCCAAAGCTATCTGATCGTCCTTCGTTTGCCATTTTGACTCTAGTGGTAGAATATTTCTTGAGATTAGGAAAGACTGAACTTCGGAAGATTTGTCGACGAGTTACTGACACAGAATGCATACAAATTACACAAGCAAGTAAATTTGATGGACAAATGGGATTAAATTGAGATATGAAAATTATTAAACAAAAGAGAAGTAGTTATTAGAGTTGAAGTGTTGATGAGTGGTATATGCACTAAGGCACATAGTCTCAGGTCCATGACGTTGTGATTCTGGAATGACTGACACTATTGAACCAGGAACAATCGAAGTTTTTTAATGATGTTGCTGGGGAGAGTGCTCCGAGTTCACCAGGTTATGATATCACTGCTTACATAAGAATCGTCTCTGAATTTACGATACACCTGATTTGAATCTGGGAGAAACTGCCTGTCGACGACAACTTTCACTTCAATGTCGCTCCAACTCGTGATTGATATTGTATATCCTACGTGTAAGAGAACGATGCATTGAATTGAAGACTAACTGGCATCCAAAAGGATATTCGGAATTGATTTTCATCTCGTCGCAACATTTCCATCAGAGAGACAATGGTAACAATAATCTAGATAGGGTATCTAAAAGACCTTGAAATTATCCATGAAATTTTCTTCGCACTTGCTGCAATAGCTAATACAAGAATGAAGAGAGTTGTTATACAGCTATGTACATATACTATTTAGGATTGTATTGTAGCGAACGTAGGATAGTCCTACCGAGACCAAGGCAAAGAGAAAGAGTAGCCTTTTGTACCTCTAACAATGTCTTCATCAAGAACTAAAAAGTATTGAAGATCATGATCTTTCCATTTCTTCGTACGTGACTCTACTGCTTTCAACTGAAGAAAGGGCGACAAAGGGCGACGGCATGACAGACTGGATATTAAAAACTTTTCTATCATTCCTCCTCGTGACCATAACATCTATTACCACATCAGTATGTGTGAGACCAAACAGATTGACCTAGAGTCTTTGACAAGCATACGCACATCACTCCTTGTCAATCACAATTCATTTCTCGAAAAATCATGAATCGGAGCCGGTAGAGCGAATCTCTTGCAAACTTATTTGCAGATAATTCGATTAATGTGAAAAATTATCACTTGATAATCCACAATCCACAAGAAATGAGGCACTTTGGTGTTTCCGTACGACCTTTCTGCTTGCACGCATCATTACAGCAATTTTTCTACGTGAATGATCCATTCATCCTCCTCCCCGCACTTTTCCATATCTGGGGATGCCACCGAAAAATCGTGAGAGAGTCCTACCGCTATCACAATTCCACGCCACCGAATAACAATAACTCAATCAACCAAATATTAACATTTTGTAAGTTCCAGTTTTCCTGCCTTCTTTTCTTCTTTCCTTCTTCTTCCAAAAACTTGGTCTCTTACAGAAAGTACGTATCCGTCGCACGTGGTGTAAATCAAACGTGACGTGCAGTAGCCACTGGTACCTACTTGTTTATGTTTTGTATGCAGGTATCCATCTGCTCCAATATTGTTACACCCTATGCAATGATCGACTCCATTTCATCCCACCGCATCTTCAAAGATTAGGAAAAAGAAAAAGAAAGAATTTAAAACATAAACCATTCATGATTAGTCGAGCAAAACGCTATAACATCTTAAGCTTTTTGTAATAATAGATATGATATATTCTGAATTAATGATTTCTTGTTTTTAGAATATTATATAATAATTTAATAATGAATAGAATTATATTAATTAATAAATCTATTTCTTTTGAAATATAGGCATAAAAAATATAATATAAATTCGAAATGAATTAAGTATATATCTAAATAATGTTTCTGTTAAAAGGAATAGAAGTTACCAAGGAATAGAAGTTACC
>PQXJ01000546.1:0-22565 GCA_004786225.1 Botryotinia narcissicola | reverse complement strand
AAGCTTTAATATATATAGTTTGAAATTATAGTAGATAAAGCCTAAAGCTATAAGTTTATTTTGAATTAGAGTTTATAATTGTATGTAAATTTAAATAAAGTTATCCCCACATTTGCTTATTTAGTTATTCAAATAGTGGTAGTATACTGAAAATTCGAATTACCCCACCTAGTTCGTATATGTGCTATATACATGCTCTATTTCCTTTCATTTTGATATATTATTTAACGGATTTGATATACAAATTATAAAACCATAGATCAATAATCCGCTCTTTTTGAAGTGGATTGCTGTCATCGCGGAATCCGTGGTGGCACAAAGAGCGGATTATTTCAGCGGATTCAGCGCGGATTTTGCAATCAAACGAGCCCTTAGCTCCATCTTTCACAGTCCCAGTGGCTGTTTGAACAATCAGACAGACTTCCGGTGCTGGCTAAGCAAAGAGGCAACTGCAAGGCCAGCGTCTCACCCCACAATCGAGACGGCTATCATATATCACGATTACTCAATGCTATGTCGCGTCTCGTTTATATCAATATGCATCAAACAACAAGCATGGTTTCACGAACTAGCATCGGACAATGAATGCTGAGTGTGTGAGCTGGTATTTAAGGATGAAGGTACATCATACAAACCGGGCTTGAACAAAGATTACATGCAATTTGAAGTGGAATATGGAACCCCCAAATTTGAGAGCTCGAAAGATTTTGCTGTTATTTGTCTGGCAAAAAAAAGAAGATCAAGCATTTTGAACAATGAATCTTCGTCCTCATTTTCACACAGAGTTTTGCATCAGGTATAAATCTGGTATGTGAACACTGGGGTTTTTCACATCGCTTGCTGAATGGTCTCTTTTAAGTCGACGAAGTTTGTCGCTTTACCCTGTCAAGACTGCTATCAATTGTAGTCATGGTAGGGATATGCATACACTGCTTCATGGGCCAACGGTCAATAAGAAATCCCGCTTTAGGAAAGATCTCAACTACTCACGACTTGCCCACCTAAAAATCAGAATATCCTATCACATAGGGAGAAATGGTTGACGGAGAAACTTCTCAAGTTCTCTGATCGTCGCTTGTCAAAATCATTGCTACCCGTTCTTCACATGTGAAGCCCTAAACCGCGGCAGACAAGGATACTTCCCCAGATTACCCCGCAGACATGTGTTCCTGCAGCATGCTTAGCATGTTTATTCTCTATGATATCCATCCGGAGATAAAATTAAGCTCGCAATGCTTTTGTGCCGAACGGACTTTGCAAGGAATTGGCTGCGGGTGACTAGTCATTGATCCTGTTCATTTGTGCTTCCCCTCATCACATCATTACTCTTTATGATGAGCACCCGAGAGAATATTGACGGACTTCGATGCGTCGAAAGTGCAAAAAAGCTGCAGATATTTGTTGTCTGGTTGCTTGCAGATCGAAATCTATTGTGAGAGAGTGAGAGGTAACAATGAATATAGCCGATCTGAAATATATAATGCGGATACGCATAGATGAATAAGGTAGTATAAAATTTTCTGAAAGCTTTCTTCCTCATTATCTATCTTACTCTAATTCGTCATACTTGCGTCCAAGACTTCATTTAAAATGCATTTCACTATCATCCCCATGTTCTTCCTCGCCTCCAAAGTTTTTTGCGATGGCCAAGCAATAGTAGATGTCATTTCTGAAATTTCAAATACAACCACATCTCTTAACCAAACCGTCTCTAGTGTATGTCCCCCATTCCCTCTCACTCATCCCACCAACATAATATCCTATCCATCCATCCCTCCAGCTAACCCTCTCCCGCCTCTTCTCCAGTGGTCCGGCAGCCTTCTAACCTCTTTCCCCATCGTCACTCTTTCTGCCAAACTTCTCATCGACATCAACACCGGGACCTGGGTCGCTTCCTCCTCCGCAAACCTCACCCTGATTGAAACCATCACCATCTCCACCGCGACGCAAAATCTCGTCACAGTCGTAGATGGAACTCTCGATACGATTGTATCTGCTAAATCGAAATTCGACAAGCTACTTTTCAGTCCTCTTATTCTGTTGAATCTGCTGGAGGAGAAGAGTGCGACGGATATTTTCAGCGCGAAGATTATTGAGAAGATTCCCGCAGCTTTTCAATAAACGGCGAGGTTTGTTGGATTTTTTGATACATTATTGACCTCATATCTGTCTAGAAAATTTGGGAACTGATTCTTAATAGAACTCTCGTGGCGCCTGTTGATACGGCGTTTGATGCTGCTATTGCGCGTTATAAGTTATTGTGAGAGGAATGAATAATGACGGAAGATATAGTGATTTTTGGATTGACAAAGGGAAGTTGGAGGCGATCAAGGGACTGGGGAGAGGCTAGAGGGGTTGAGCGGTATATGTAAGTTTCTTGAGTCAAGCAGAAATTCGATGATGAATACTGGGATGCGATTGAGAGCCCATCGATCGTCTCGATGAGGAAGCTGCATACAAATTTCAATGAATACGGTCTATAATAAAACGAGAAATCACCACAAACTATCTTCGAAACCCCTTCATTAAGAGGTGAGAGCGATCACACGATTGGGTCGAAACCAATTTTGGATTACAAAATCTAGTGTTAGCGACAATGATACGTCTAGAAAAATTTTTTGCGTATGCTCAATGATGGCATCGTATATGCATTTGTTGATTTAGATTTTCTAGGCTGGACCTCATCTCTTCATCCCTCTCGTCCATATTGCGTTGAAATATGTCACCACAAACCCACACAAATGTGCACAGAAGAATCTTGTCCAGCACTTGCAGGACCTAGCTTCAAGAATTTCACCATCATTCAAATAAAACCTCATATTCATACTTGATCAATACACTTATTCATATTCCAATGATATTAACATTATCTCGTATATTAAACCGATGGCCAATTTTTCCTTCACCGTAGATCGTCCCGGAATTTTCCACATCCAATTCTCGGGGTTCAACCAGCTCTTCTACGTCTCCCAATCCTAGTCCCAGTCCCATATCTGTTTCACTCGTCTTCTGTCTGTCGTTCTGCTCATCTATCCCATTCCCACCTTTCACATCCCTCTCAAAAAAATATGCATCCATCTCTACTGGCTCCGCATTAACACTCACATGTTTCTTTTTCACCAAATCAACATACGATCTCGTTGCAGCCTCTGACTCCGTAGGTAGACCGGGTCCAAACTGACGTTCTCCATCCCAAGAATCATTATCATCTGCGATTTCCTTAGTAGTGAGTTGTCTCTTTGTCTGAGGCGTAGATGCTAGATAGCGACGACGTCGGATGAGTATAAAGCCAATGACCATGATGAGTGTTACGTCGAGGATTATGCTGACGGAGATGCTGATTTTTATGGTGTTTGTGAGAGACTTGGAGGAATCGAATGCGGGCTGAGTACTTATTTGTGAAGTCACAGCTGAAGCTGCTTCCACGATTGCTGCGGTGGGACTAGCAGGGAGTGGAGTGGTTGAGCTTGCGCCGGTTGAGCTAGTCTGACCGTTGTTTGCGCTATTTGTATTGGTAGAAGAGCCATCAGGCATTTGACCGAGCGTGAATGTCGGGCTGTCCACTTCAGGCTGAGTTTCATCTGAAGGGACCCAAAATATCTTATAAACTCCAGCTTGAAGTGATTTATCCGGAGTCCATGTGAATGAATTTCCCGATGTTGCAACTACCATGTCTACCGTCAGTCTCGTATAATATTTGAGCAATATCTGGATTGTGACACACCTCCTATCGATACTGCGCTGGCTAGCGAGACACTTTCATTATAATATTGAATGGGTGCTAGATGAAGACTAACGGAGCCGGTTGAATTAACCCAGGTGATCGTAAACTGCTGTCCTAAAACTGGATTAAAGGCCATGTTTGTGAATTGAAATGAACGAACTAGGCTTGCAAATGCAAGCAAAATTAATTGCAAAGAAACAATTTGAAATACCCGCATAGCGAATGCTACACGGATAAGAGATGGGAAAACAAAAGAGTGACGACGACAAAACCTGGAGAATACTAGACTTAACTTCAGGTTGTTATATTTATTTACGTGTTTGAGATTCTTTGCGGCAAGGCCAAGTCAGTGTAGTATTCTAGAGCCACTTATGGCGGTGCATAGCATGATAATCCTTTACAATCATGGCTAATCACGACACAATGGATCTATCACATGTACTTTGCGAACCATTCAATTGTTGCGAAAGAAAGATAAATCAAAATTGGATAGGAATGAGCCGTTGAGGCCACAGAAGGAACACGAGAGATTAATGGAGTGAGATTGGCAGGCTACGCAACTCGTTTAATCCTCTGGTTCATCTCGTTACTGCAATATGCTGACGTAAATAGAACACTTGTGGGTGCATAAGGCTAGATTGTAAGACGCATGAACTGAAGGGATTTCAGTTGTAAAAATTGTAAAGTTCAACAAATAAGACATGAGCTTCACCCTAGGTACTATGAGTCTGAACCTCTTGAATGAGCTTTTGGTGAAATCTACAGAATTGAATTCTCACATTACTACAGATCAGAACCAACTACCAAGTCATCAGACATATGGCTAATGAAACCATAGAAGAACGATAAGAATCACTAAACGGCGAGAGGTGTATCATCGACAAATTATACGGGCTAAGAGGAGTGATGAGTAAGATGAGGATTCGTTCCTACCCGTGTGAGCCGAATCACGTGGAATCTACTTGATGTGGCTGACAGCTAGTTCAATAACCTGCAATACCTAGGTAGTTCTCAAATGAACTGAAGCAATCAAGACCCATTTCCTTAAGCTCACTGGTATAATTGAGTTCAATTACTTGAGGTCCATTTGGAGAATCGAGCCCTATTGTCTGAATTCTACTTGGACATTCATCAATTCTGTCTCCAATTTGCATCACGTGACAAATTAAATTGAAAAGATAACCAGAATGGGGGGACCAGATGGAGCTAGTCTCTCAAAAAGCAAAATAAGCTTTAACTTTGATTCTTGCTACCTCAAAAATTGAGAAGAGGCCTTTGAAGCTTGATTTCTGACATTTTATTGATACGACGACAAATCGACTGCTTGATCCACATCTGGTAGCTGCTAACAAATATCACCTTTCAGTAGACTTGCAAACACAGCTTGTGCTATCGAAATAGCAATAGAAGATGTTAGATAACCCGCAGTGAGTAAAACACCATGGCCTATGCATAGATAGCTTGGCGGTAATGCAAATTTAGCTGCCAGTAGAGAAGGTGGACTTCCAAGTTTCGTACCAGCCAGCGAGAATCTCAGGGCCTATCCGTTTCTTAGAAGTTATGGGATGCAATGTCGTGAGAATACCTCTTACGATTGCCAGAAGTATAGCACCCACAAGCATCTATCGATGAAATGACGAAGCTTCCTTGTTAGTACTGCCCCGATAATTCTTGCTAAGAAACAAGATGCAAGCAGCGGAATGATCCGATATCCGGATTTAAAAGGTGATTTTACACCAATCAAGAGTAAAAATATCGTAGCGATAATATATAAATGCGGCAAAATCCAGACTACAGTGCCCGTGAAGACTTCTATCGTTTGGTGGTGTTTGCGGCGCAGCCGTAATGTTGGTGGTGTTGGAAGCTTATATATTGATAAGCTCGGTCTGGTTCGGCTGAGCCCCGCTCAGTCAAGAACCCCTGAGTAAGTAAGAATAGAAGGACTCGTTCAGAATTTCATCACTAATCTGCTGGCTAAGCTTTTGCAACCTTCATCGGTCCCAACTCTTCGGTGCCTGCCAAGTCTGTCTTCTACATAGATCCAACGCACATGTCATCATCCTTGAGATTCGTTATTTTCGCAGTCTTTGATGCTTATAGTCGATGCTATACCGATGCTTGGGGAGGGCTCCAATCTTCCAACAACTTCCGGGAATATCACACAAACTTAAGTGACTCCGTGTTGTACATATCATTTGCTGTGCCATCTGCGCTTCTCTTATCCGTCGTATTCTGAGTTCAGCTTTATAAAGCAAATGATTTATATAATCTCGCAACCGAAGGCGATGTCGCAAGAGACTTTAAAATGATGAACTTCAGATTGCCTGTACCATCTCAAGATACACCCAGCGCATCATACTCAAACATCATGAATCAAGCGTCTCCAACATTTGAATTTGCGCTGGCGACTCGTGCAGATATACCCTGACTCGCTTACGTTCACGTCGTTGCTTGTCTCCCCGACAATGCTTTTGCCTTGTACTTCGACAATCCAAAAGAATTCGAGCAAAGTGTGACGGAGATGCTCGAAGGTCAAGTCGGTGATCCAAATTGGCAGCATATCAAAGTATTTGACAAGGATACGGTCGATATTACTGCTTGGGCCTCATGGAATATTCCAACCGATGTGGAAATCAGAGAACAAGATGAAAAGACTGCAGCGAAGATCTTAGCTTCGAAAAAGGATTTGGCTAAAGGCGAATTTGACTTTCTCCCTTGTCTGCCGATGTTCGCACAGGCTGACACCGATCGATGGCTGGAGAGATGGACTAAAGGTCAACGTCACATTCTTTGCAAAGTGTTTTTTACAGAACCGACTTTCCAACGACGTGGTATGGGTAATGCTCTCGTTGAATACGGCAACAAACTGGCGGACAAGAAGGGCTTGCTCATATTCATGCAAGCTTCGCCTTTTGGCTTTCCGCTTTATACGAAGCATGGCTTTTAAACCGTACAGTGTTTAGATGTAGATCTCAGGGAGTGGGCACCAAACGCCAAGGGCAATGATAAGGGTTATGGAAATAATAAGTTTCGCTATATGCAAAGGCTTCCGCAAATGCTCCCAGAATCTATCTGAGGGCTTGAGAAGCACGCTTCAGTACTCTCCCCTTTTCAAAAGAGGTGTATCTTTTCACGAAGATCACTGCTTCACGAGAGACTTCTCGCCTACTCGTATTTCTTTTGCGTGAGATAGCGATGATATCGAATTGCAAGGGAAAACAACAGTGGAACAGAGCAGCTGATAGGAATTGAGATATCGCTTTGAAAAGGGAAGATGATTGGTGAATATACAAATATCATTGAGCCACACTTCAAAAAGTTAATTCACCTACAAATTTTACAAGATATAATATTGGTGTGTAATTTCACAACATCCAAACATATATTGACAATTGAAAGACTCATCCAAGGGTTTTTGGTGAATAGAGTGGAAAAGAAGGACATGAAGTTAAGCATTGAGCGGCTGTCATCCCGCAATACCTGTCTTAGAGTTCCCATTTCCTGACTAGAGGTAGGAGAAAACTACTGTCACCCAATAGTATCAAGATGTGTAATCTTTAAAGTCGTTTTGCAAATCATTCAATGGGTCAGATTTTGTTTCTGGGCTGCTTGGTGCAGTTCCAATGTCGGTTTGCAGCTGCGTGCATGTCCAAGCATAGCTTGGAGAAACCATAATCCGAGTTATTTACCTTCACCACACAAATGAAGATAATTCTTAACAAGCATAAAATTATATGGGTGATGTTTAAAGATGTTTGAGATGGGTTCTCGATGCGTCATTGCTGCTGATATTGGAGGGGATTTTGGAGATGTGCATTAATTGAAATGGAAGAACGATTGATGTTCGGGCATGAAAATAGACTAAGGATTGTGCGACCGAACGCCAAGATCTCAACTCGATAACCTTATCACCTCTTCACATATTATGAGGGGAAGTATTTCAACAATAATTGATATCAATTATACACCACGAGAGAATGATGATATGAGGAACCTTACATTTACAAGGTCGATAACTCCCATGCAACCACTCAGATCTATTCTCAATTTAAAAGTATTTGACGCCTCATAGCAAGTCCTGTTTGGCCGCGCATCAGCTCTTCCACTTGAACAACAATCACCTCGAGAAGATTCGCCCTTGATTGAATCGCCCGCAGACACCAGTCCTAAATTGAGATGGCGGATATGAGACTGCGCAGGCATTTGCGTGATTTCACTTGACCTTCGACGACTCGTCCGCCCGTTACCAATCTGATAAAACATACGCTGGGTGGACAGGACAATAAGTTCAGTCAGATGCGATGAGAATATTCGAAGTCCAGATCCGCAAACAAAGTCGCTGAAGTGACGGAACTCGACTCGGGAAACGAGGAAGGAACCTTATAACTCTGTTCATCTGGCAACTGGTCAATCCTCTCCCTGGCTTGTCTGGTCCGTGGCTCATTCGATTTGTCGCGAGCGGGCAGTGAGGGTTTTCGATAATCGGACACACACTCAAAATTGTTATACACAAAGGATACTCAATCAGCTTACCGCCACATTCACGGCATACCAGGGCAGAATATGAACGATCTCGACGAAAGGATCAGTTGTCATTACTAGAAATCCACATCTCGCTTTGGCGCAACTTATTACGAATGGGTTGACCATGTTCCTCAAACTTCAATATGAAGAATCTCAACACCACAACCAAGGGCGATGGGAGTCTCGTCTGTATATCTATATATATGTGGGTGGCACTTCCAAATGGCGTCCTCAGGTATATCACTACGTGTGTAGGTGGTCAAGGTAAGTTGAGGGAAGATGTTGGTGACATTTTGGAAGTTATATGGCTCATGCAGAAGCAACTTATTAGTCAACATCATATTCGTAGTGATGGTCGCCACGCATAACCGTAAAAAGATATGAGATTTTAAATTTTGTAGAGCCGGTCTCATCGGCATTTGCTGCAACAACATAATATTAAGACTTACGCATCAATCATATATCCATCACCGCTCAAGAAAGATCTAGAACTTCTTCGGAATTAAAAACAGAATAGAAATCAATTCTTTTTAATATCTTCATTGCCACTTCAATTGCCTTGAGCGGAAGATTTCAGTTTCCTCTGAAAAATTTAATGTTCAGGCATCAAGGCCATCACTAATAAGCGAGGGTTGAATTTCACACAAACCCTTTAGCGCCTCAAGAATATTCTTGTTGAAACTCTATCAACTTGAGAAATTTCACCGACGTCGACAACTTGTAAATTTAACCACCACCGCCAACTCCACAAATCAGCCATCGCAATCATGTCTGAAGGAGAAATCGAAGTCGAGGCCGTTTCCGTCTACCAAGTGCTCCCAAAGGAGGTCACTGAGGAGATTGGAAGCATCAAGGTACAACTCAATTAAAATTCATCGATAAATGGGAATATTGAAGCTGACAATCTGCAGCTTTTCAACAAATGGAGCTACGAGGATGTTGAGATCCGCGACATCTCTTTGACGTAAGATTACCCAATGCGAATTATATGTGGAGGAGAGAAGGATGGAATTGGAAAATACTCGACGTTTATTTTGGATGAAGGGGATTATAGGAAGAGCCAAAGGCTAATGCGATATTTTTTCAACAGCGATTACATTCAAATCAGAGCCCCAGTCTACATCTCCCACTCCGCCGGTCGTTATGCGCAAAAGAGATTCAGAAAGGCCAACTGCCCAATCATTGAGCGTCTTACCAACTCCTTGATGATGAACGGTCGCAACAACGGAAAGAAGCTCATGGCTGTCCGCATTGTTGCCCACGCCTTCGAGATCGTACGTCCGACCACATTGTGACACATTTGCAAGAAATTCTAACACTCAAAATTATAGATCCACATCATGACCGACCAAAACCCAATCCAAGTTGCCGTTGATGCTATCGTCAACTGCGGTCCCCGCGAAGATTCCACCCGTATCGGATCTGCCGGTACCGTCCGTCGTCAAGCCGTCGATGTCTCCCCTCTCCGCCGTGTCAACCAAGCCATTGCTCTCCTTACCATCGGTGCCCGTGAAGCTTCATTCAGAAACGTCAAGTCCATTGCTGAGTGCTTGGCTGAAGAATTGATCAACGCTGCTAAGGGAAGCAGCAACTCCTTCGCCATCAAGAAGAAGGATGAGTTGGAGCGTGTCGCCAAGAGCAATCGTTAAATGGTTATATTCGGGGATTTTCTGTGGGGTGTTTCAATTTGCATTATGGATGGATGGGCGATTGGCTGCATTTCTGTCACATAAACGACTTTTATGAATGCAAAAGTCATGACACAACCGGAATAATGGATATATGCATTCAGTGATTTTGTGCCATCGGTTCAAGTGCACAAATTTGTATGGGACCATGAGCCTAGGATGGCTGTGAGGGCTGATCATATGCCATCTGGTGATTCTACAGAATTTGATACCTCCAGATACAAAAGCAAATTTGATGAACAAATCCCGCACATTCCAAAGCTTCACAAGTGACATGTACGATGATTGACAGATGTTGTTAACGGATCCGTAGCCAGGCCGCTTCAGCTTTGTACGCCGAATTATGCTTTTAAGAGTCTTCCACCTGCATTCTACGCTTGTATGAGGTCTCTATGGAGTTGACTCCAAGGTTTGTGTCTTCCTTACAACATTTGCCAGGAAAAGTGATACTGGATAACACTTGCTATTCGTTCTGATGTGTTTGGCGCGTATGGTAGTTTCAACCTAGAGTTGCAGTTTTTTCTAGAGCTAAAGCACTCTCACATTGAGGATATAGTAGTCTCGCTGTATCGGGACTACTACCGTCCAACTCTCGATTCCGGTTTCTCAATAATCGATGTTTGATGATTAGATCCTGCGCGAAATTCCGACATCTTGCTCGTTTCGATCGGCAGGGTTCATGGATTGCTGAGGAAAATGGGTAGACTGTTGGTTGAGTTATACGGATGGGATGTATGTAAAGAGGTAGGCACTTTTATTGAAGTGGGTGGTTGGGGTAAGGTGGTTCAGTGGGTGCTGGGAATCTTGACATTATCTATAATGTTGTTAACCCACCAGCGAACTCATTCGCGATCCTGCACGAATAAAAGAGAAATATTCTACATTCCTACGCAGTGCGGCGAGTAGTTATTGATCGCTCACATATTGATTCATGATATTAAAATGAACCACTCCATCTACCTTTCTTCCCTCTTCCTCCCCTGCACATTTTTTAAGTCACTTTTATACATCGTATCTCATTCCCAACACCGTGCAAACATCATCAACGCTTTCCCCATTCCAGTCATAAGATGTGGCGAAACTCTAGCAAGGTTTGGAGTAGGAAGTGTGTCAATGTACAGGAAATGCTGGGTGAAATGATGGACCTCCAACATCTGAGATTAATTCCAAGAATGATACTCGAATATTAAGAAGGATAGGGAGTAGACTTCGTGGGTTTATACTAGGTGGGTTATTTTTGTGTATGGATAATCATCTATTTGCTTAGGAGTGTGTTCCTCTTATCCTGATATTCTCGTGCATTTTCCCGACATTTCTGAAGCTATAAATATCTTCTCGTGTCAGTGATCTAAGACCATATTTGTATTGCATGTCCAATTCAATATCAAAACTATTCATCTGTATGGGATATCAGTGACTATCATGTGATTAACCATAAAGGTCATACAAATTCATACGTTGCCTGTTATGCTCGTTACTACACTTCCAGGTAGAGACTAAAATTTTGAAATGGCAACCTTGAGAAAGGAGGTTTGAAAGAATTAAGTCGAAGCTGGTTCATTTCCGAGATTGAACATATGATACAGTCATGCTCTGTACGAATTGACTATGTAAATGACAGGAGGGAAAGAGTAATGTGAGTATATCGAGGAAGGAAGATGGACTGGGAATTTGGGTGAGGTTGTGAGCAATGTTATGGTTGTATATCTGTCTGTTTAATAGAGCGAATTAATCAAATGCTTGGATATTACACACATGTTCCGATTTTGGCATAAATTGCTAAGGGATAATAGCAAAGAATTTTTAGTAATTTGAATTTGTATATCAGGAATCTACAACTTTAAATTATCGTTCAAATTGACTGTACATAAGTGATGGATATAGATGATGAACTAAGGGGCTTAAAGAGATTTAGATAACGAGATAGAATTGTAATAGGAGGATAGAGAGAGTGTTATTGGTTTAATTTGCTAAGAGGAGTTTGGATGGGTTTTAGTGGTTTGAGATGAGATGTCTTCATACTTTTCCCTCGGGGGAGAACGAGAACTGTATGAACGATGTTATTGAGAAGAGCGATATATTTACTAGAAGGGTTGTTGAACGACTGCAAAATTTGATAGATACAAAGTTGTGTAAGCCACCGAATGTTTGTTTTTTTCAAGTTTTTTTTCATTCAGCTTTTCCAGAAATAATCTTGATATCACGTCCTGTATATCTATTGATCAGCTGTAGTCGATAGAAGCAAATAGCTATCTATGTCTTAGCTGAAACAAGCAGCGTACTGAAAAAATGCAATCCACTATTCTACTCGACAAGTCCGAATGAGAACATCTGGAATGTGGTGAATGTCTGTTATGATTTCTTCAACGCTTATGACAAGGAATACAGGCAGTTAGAGAAGGAAATTCCATTGCATTTGAGGGAAAGCTATCCGAGGTTCTTCAGGCTCGTCGGAATCCATGAAATCTTGTGCGGCAAAAGAGTGTATTTCCGGCAATGAGATAGAGGCAGGCAGATCCAAATCGGGCTCAGGTTTTGCGAAATTCGAGACGGTATAGGATTCTTTTTGAGGTTGGATTAGGAGTAAGTAAATTTAATTCGGATCCAGCTTCGAGAGAGTCCTTTTCTGGAATGCATTCGAAACACAGATCCTCAAAAGTCTATCTAATTCGGTTGTACATTCATGCACTGCTCCGACGTAGATATCCTCAAGGGGGCCTGAAGAAAAATTATCTTTCAAAAGTCCTTGGAGTGGGAGCTGTATTGAAGCATGGCCGGGAAACAGAAGGGAGACCTTCACAATGTAGTTAGAAGGATGCAACCACTTCGATCATTTTTCAAAATAGTCGATTGGACTAATGTGGACCTGGAGGTCAGTCGTGTAAGCATTTATGCTAGATGAAAGACCCTTTTCTTCGAGCACTTTGCACGCGTGTAGATGAAATGAGGATGACGAGAACACCCTTTGTATACAAATCATGTTGTAGCCTGATGCTTACGTCGACTTTGACAGAACTAAGAAATGCATGGATGTTATAAGTTTCGCTCAAATTCACAGGGTTATCATCATTAATGCAGAAGTTCAGGGAGTTGAATGAAGTCCACGATACCGCAGCTTGACGAAGCTGCATAATTTGCTTCTGATTAATTTGTAATACGACCAATAAATTAACATCCGATGTTTCCTCTCTTTCCACCTCTCTTAGTTCTGTCAATATGCCCTTTAAGCACCCTCCTAGTATGTTGCAAACTTCTCTTTTGCTTACTCTTAGCCTTGCCCAACGTCATCATGAAATTCTTTTTTCGAGATTTCTCTTGATTGGTAGTACTCTTGCCCTCGGCATCCTTCTTCGACCTCCTAATAGCTTTGTTAGACTTATGCTCGCTACGCTCACCCTTTCCTTCCCTAGCCATTGCTATCTTCTCTTCTCTTGTATTCTTTTGTAACTTCGAGAAACCTTCAATTTGATCAGCTGTCAAGGCATCATCTGCATGTCTTGCAGCTGCGTCCTTCATTCGTTGAGACTGTGTCCTTCCTCCCATCGCCTTGTTTACACTAGCCTCAAGACGAAGCTCTTGAAGCTTTGCAAGATCGGCTGGAGTGAGAATTTTGGTGGTTGCATATGTGGAGATCTTCTGTTCAAGGGCCTTGTCGGCAGCCTCCTTCGCGGCATCTTCTGTTGATAATTCGGTGCCGTCCGCTGACTTTTCGGTAGCTTTGACTTCGTGCTTCGCCTTCTTCGCAGCTGGCTTCTCATCTTCACTATCACTGATCTCAATTTCGCCGTCGCTCTCGACGTTGATCCAACCACCCTCGTCACTATCAGCATCAGATTCAACATCCCAAGCATTCCAATCTTCCTCATCATCCTCTTCTTCATCCGTGCCCAATTTTTCTGGCAATCCACGTTCAACTCGTTTCCTTTTCCTTTCGTCTTCCTTCCACTGCTCAAGTAACTCGATACCTTCAATACCGCCGGCTTCTTCCTCACCAAAACGTCTTTCTTTGATTAATCCGGTCTTGAGACCCATTGTCGCTGTCTTTCCTCTGTCTCTCTTCTTCAACATATCAGCTCCGACCTCACGATACAAGGACAACAATCCTTTTGCTGCCATCATCGTTCCCTTGTCTTTACTTTTTCTGTACATGATATGATCTTGCAGGAGTGTATCATTCATAGCTAATGGTTGTCGTACGCAAATCTCTCGAATAGCATTGAGTCCGGAAGCAGCGACCTCCGAGGCAGAAGCTTCAGAGACGAACTCATTGGCAATCTTCTGTACCAAAGGCTCCAAAGCATCGGGTGGAACAAGATTATGCGTTGCTTGAGCTAGAGATGCCAAAAATGAAGTTACAGATGGTTGCCGTGGTGTGAGGTACTTGGTAAAGTACGAGTATAATGAAATTACAGTAAGCTTGTGCAAGCCAACAAGTCGCGAAACCAATTGTAGGACAATCAGTTTTTGTTCAAGGTTGAGTTTCGACTTCGAGTTCTGAAGGTGTTTTGTAAACAGGGTTTCCGCGAAGCCTTGGGGATTATGCAAGAGATGCAGGGCAGAGAAATTCAGTGGATGGGGTGCTTTGCTCTTCTTTTCCTTCCTTCGTACCTTTTCGACGGCTTTCTCCAACGTTTTCGTCTTCTTTTTTGTTTTTTTGTTGATACCAACTTGATGCTTCAGCTTACCAATATCAATGGCTTTTTTGTCATTGCTTTCATCCTCCATTTCTTCTCTTTCCTTTTCTCCTCCTAAGAAAAACCGTACTCCACCGCCAATAACCTTCTCATTATCTGACAAACTAGCTTCCTTCATAATCTCAACAGCTTTCGCATCTGTCCAGATCTGTCGTTTCCACAATTTTCTCGTAATTTTGACAGCCCAGATTCCTTTGGAAGATGTTCGGTCGGAGGTGAGCAGATTGAACAGTGCTGTCTGCATTGTTCGATTGAGACGATGATTTATGCTCTTCGAGTTCGAAGTTCGTAGATCTGACAGGATCTTCTGGAATAGTAGTGTTCGGAGTGTTTTACTAGGCGTAGCTACCAATATTGGAAACAATGTATTGAGAAGGTTGGCCGAATCAATTACTTCCTTTCGTCGCAATAGTACCAAACTAGCAACGATCTTCTCACGCAATTCGCTTTCAAGTTCGGCATGGTGTAAAGTTAAAATCTGCTTGAGATCCTCTGGGAACTCTGCGGTATCTTCTGGGAAACAGTCTGAATAATGTGCGACGAAATCGATGAGGTCGTGGAATGATACGATGCCGCCGGATGTCGCAGTGGAAGGAGAAGACATGAAAATATCTCTTTGTGCTTGGTACTGTCCATACTGATTTAGGAAATCTTCTGCGTATGATCTGGTACAATTGTTAGATGATACTTCCATTACTCAGTGTAGAAGATATGTAACTTACTTTGGATTTTTTCGAATTTTGTATTGTAAATTTGGACTATAGAGGTCAGCAATGATCAGTAGAAATGTACCAATTGAACTCTTACAGATCCGCATCAACCTTCTCCAAAGCACCAACTCTCTTTTTACCCATAATGTCGGTTGGATGCTGTCCGATTTTTGAGTGTTCGAATCTGCCTTTTCACTGAATTTCACATGGGTAAGATAATTTTTTTCGTTATCATTATCTTAGCGCCAGTCGCTTAAGTAACCAGCGCTATCAAGACGGCGTGTGAGTATTGATTAGTAAGGTGTTTGAATATGAAATAACTGAGAATGGCAAACTCTTCAACTACATGCCTTTCTATTGGCTCAAATATTTGCCAACTCACGCTCGCCCAAGAAGTTTATATCATTAATCACAGCGACGACGTGGAATTAATCCATGATGGTTCATCTAACGTTATCAAATAACATCTAAGTGGCTACCACACCTCGTATATATTCAGTTAGCGGCCGCATCAACGCGGAGCACGTAGCTAACAATGACTGCATCGATCCCCAATATTATCATGAGCCTCAGCTCGCGTCAACAATCTGAGACCTAAAGAATTTGCAAGATGGCCCCCAAAATATCTCATTGGGTACCGTCGCCAGTCTTCAGCTTCTAATGGTACCACCTAAGTTCGTGGTGGGTCTTCGGAATCATTCTTTGCTACGACTACTGCGAGTAATTTCAGGATTTTTCTGACTGTGATATCACGGTTCGTTTGAAAGGATCAGGTTTTGGTGAAGCCGTTGTTCAGCCATTATCGCGCCCAAATACTATATAACTCCTACCCAGTGGCAGGTGATCGAAGAGCCATAAGTCAATGCAAACCCTACCCCTCTTCGTTCTCTTTATGCCCCCCCTCCATCTACCCTTGTCAGTGGTGATGAATTCGCCCACAGATTGTCCATTTATTTCTGCGAAAATGTCTGATGCAGATCCATATATCCTAATAAAGCTCTCTGAGCATGTGTCACAACACCTGAACAAATCACTTGATCAAGCCGTGGAGAATCTATCTTTGAGACTCCAGGACACGGCTAAAGATGCTATCGCTGATACTAGAGAAATCAATACCATTATTGACCAGGCGGTTAGAGAAGCCGTTGAGAAGGCATTCGAGAAGTCTGTGGTAACGGAAGTTGAGCCTTCTTCGGTACAATCAGAGTTTAAATTCTCACCTCCCCGAAATTCTAATTTCGTGGGCCGCTCTTCAACTCTGGCAAAACTACTCAGCCTATGGAAACCAGATCAAAAGAGTCGATTGGCAGTAGTTGGACTTGGAGGAATAGGGTATGTTATTTACCCTCAATAGTTTTAATGCCAAAACTCACATCCACAGGAAAACCGAGCTCATTACTGAGCTTGTCTACCAAATTAGAGAAGCATCACCCGCATCAATATATTGGTTTGGGCCTGGAAACTTGCTTGCACCTTCTGTCGATGGACATGAACCATTAGAAAATTGGCTACGGCCTGGGCGAGACTCCGCAAGTTTGTTGGTTGTTGATGTTGGTGATAATTTTGATTTTCTGCTGCAGCAAACTGAGCATGGTAGACTGATTGACAGGCTGCAAAGGTTCGAAGGTGCCATCATACTCATTACAAGGACCAAATCGAACGGGTGTCTCTTAAGTGGCCCCCACAATATCTTTGAAGTGGGATGTCTCGAGCTCGAACCAACAATGTGTTTATTACGAGACAGGTTGACCGTTGACCTATTCGATAATTCGACTGACGAGCAACTTCGCGAAATTGCCCTTCTTGTTAATTGTCTACCAAGAGCTATTGTCCAGGTCTCAAACTTACTCAACGATACCTCGATGAAACTGTCGCAATTCATCTCCATATATCGGACAAATGATCAGTTCAAACTACGACTGCTGAGTTCGGTAGCTCCGCTCTTTACAATATCGGAAGAAGAATCTGTTATTGGAAAGGGCGTCATGAATGCTAGACATTTTCGATTAACTTATCCTATGGCAGCTCGTATTCTTCATCATCTATATTATCTTGGTGGTTATGCAGTACCACGCTCTATCATCTGCTCGTTGGTTGATCCTCTTGATCTCATTGTCGTAATGTGCATTTTGAAGGGGAATTTCCTCGTCACAGAGGACGATACTAGCGAGACATACAGCATGCACCCCTTGGTCTTCTTGTCGCTTAAGAAGGTAATAACCAGCGAAAGATCAGAAGCAGAAGAAGCTGAGATCTAGCAAGAGCTGGAATGGTACACACAAGCAGTTGTTGCCTTTGGGAATCATTACCCTGACTCGAATAGCAAGGATCGAGAATGGTGGAAGAAATGCTTCGAACGGTTCCTTGGTGATGGAAGCAAGAACAGTGATTCTGTACGAATTGCGCTGGCTTTGGTCTACAACAAAGAATCCAAACATCTTGTTCGCATGGGCCTCTACAATGATGCTTTGAAGATGGCAACACACGCAGTTGATACTTTACCCGAGGCAATACCACACGAGCATCTTGATGTGCTTCAACATCATCTTTCGCTACTCGACCTACTAGCCAAGTATGGAGAACTTAGAGATGCTTTGCAGACGTATACTGAAGAACAGCCAGATGAGTTGTGGAAGAAACGCGTTGAAGGCATCCTGTACTTATCAGAAGGTACCAACAAATCTGATGTCGTTGACCTTTTCCGCCAGATTCGCCGTACAAAAGAGTCCATGAATGCTCTGGAAAGTGATTTATGTTCCAGCATTGACGACTATGGGGCGGCCCTGATGCTGATTGGCAATTACCAAGCTGCTGAAATAGAATTTTCAACAGCTTTTAGGAAAAGGGCAACATTTTTAGGAACCAATCATCCCGACACTCTCATCAGTTGCCAACACCTTGCAAATGTACTGCACAAGTCTGGCAGGTTTAATGATGCCCTTAGATTTGTGGAAGGTGCCATACGTGGAAGCCAGATGTCTCAAGGCGACGAGCATCCTCAAACTCAATACATCAAAAGTCTTAAAGCACGGATTCTACTGTCCAAAGCCGTTTCATCGTCTGATTACAATGAAGTCGAATCTCTTCTTACCAATGCTGCCGACGTTCTCACTACTCACCTATCTGACTCTCATCCTCTGGTTTTGACTTGTAGGAGCAACATTGCACTAGTGATGCTAGCACAAGGGAGATATGATGAAGCTTTAACCATGAACCGTGCTGTTTTGACCGCAAGAGAACATGGTCCATGGTTAGATCGTGAGCGGCACCCGGACATACTGACAAGTCGACACCAGATTGCAGAATGTCTGAGGCTCAAAGAAGGATGTCATGCTGCTCAGAGTTTGAGTTCCCAAGTTCTGGTTGATAGAACGCAAATATACACCGAAGGAACTTTCGAAAGCGATGACTTTCATCCCGAGCAGCTCACGAGTCTCCACCTCCAAGCTCTCATCCTTGCTGGCCTCGGTCAACATAGCGGAGCTCTCCATAAAATGGATCTTGTGTTGTTTGGTAGGAAGCGCGTTCTCGGAGAGTCACATCCGGATTATCTTAATAGTCTCACCTGCCGAGGTGAAATTATACGTGGGCAGCTCCCCCTTGAAGAAGGCCGGGAGGAGATGTTGGACACTATCGTCGCGCTTCATGGAAAAGCTTTGGAGGGCCTTACTCGAGTATTTGGTTCTCAGCATCACTGGACACTTCAGTGCCTATCTTACATGGCAGCTGCAAAGCGTGAACGCGGCGATGCTTTGAGTTACACTGAAGCCGCTGGGCTGTATCGTCATATCTCGCGAGCTTATGAGGGAAACATGGGTGACCTCCACCCTGAAACTGTCAGGGCGAAAGCCCATCTCGCTGAAGTGATGCATCTTTTGGGAAACCGTCCTGAAGAAGCCAAAAAGGTCTTCAGAGAGGCTTGCGCTGGACTTGCGAAGGTATTTGGATCAGATGCCCATGCTACTATCACCGCGTATAGAGGGTATGAAAAGTTTGCTAAGGATCTTTCTGATCCGGTCTAAGGCTTTTAGAGGGTAACGATGAAATGATTTTGGAAACAGCATGGCCAAGGATTGTCAGGAAATACAAACGTGAGAGTACATGTACGGGAAGGGCAACGCAGCATAAACGGCGTTCGAGTAGGCGTTATAATGGATGGATAGATATTTTTGATGGAGCTGTTTATTGATCCTTGTTCTCTCCTTGCTGGCTCAAATAGCAGGAGTAATCTACAGAAGCCTCGTCGAAGGCTGGAGTTCATGCACGAATTTGATAAAGTTTCTTGTTGTTACATCTACTATTATTTTTGTACAAATCATAGAGTCCAACCAGAGAGCACAGAGTGGTTTCAGATGTCTGATATCGAATCATTCATACACGCGATCAAGTATTGTCCGTTGATGTTGCAAGATGCAATGATTCTATGTTTCGAACTTACCACTGTTAGCCTTTACAGTTCAGCCTATTTGCGTTCCCGGAATTTATGCCAGCAAACACTCACACAAACGGGTCTTTGTGCTACGCGAATCCAACCCAAGACGCCACGTTCTATTTTAAATTCAATGGCCAATCATTTTTTAGGGCCTTGCTTGTAGATTTCTCCATCATCTCCATTATGTTGTGTTTTATATCTGGAGCATGTTTGCTTGATTTCCTATCCTCAATTCAATTGATCCTTTTTCTTTTTGCATAGCTGGCGCGATTTTTATTATGTTTATTTGAAGCTTTCAAATTCTCCCTGGTGGAATTCGTACTGTCAATATGGCTCCAATAGACTTTTCCATTTTATCCTCCCGTTCGTTTTCAAACAAAGTCGCCAATTCCACATCCCCAATTATAAAACTTGTTACCCAATCTTCTGCCGCATTCTCTGCCTACACTCCTTCTCCTACCCCACTTCTTACTTCCTCAACACTGCCTCTAGAATCTCCAATCCCGACTGCGCTCTCCGATCTATTGCGTGAACAATTCTCCACTGTCGTAGTTGATGCTCCCACCACTACTTATACGTCCTATATCGAACTCAACGATAATGCATTTGCTTCTGAACCCGCTTCTCTCCCTGATTCGACTCCCATCAGTGATTCATATGCATTGGAGACGCAGGCACCTCAGCCCAATAATAGCGGTAGAGATATCGGAATAGTCATTGGTTGTATCATTGGGGTATTGATTCTAGGATTGATAGGTTGGGTTTACATGATGAAGGCGAAACGCAGTCAAAGGAAGAGGAGAAAAGGGAAGGGAAAGGAGAAGGAGATTGTGAAAGAAACGGTGAAGTTTAGGGTAAAGGTAAACAAGAGGAAGTATAGGAAACATAAGAAGCATAGAAAAACGGAAGCGAAAATAGCAAGGGGCTCTGGAGGTGAAGCACTGGCTGCCGGAGGTGCTTAGAGGGGATGCGTAGAAATAACTCTTTTCTATTGAAATTAGTTTGGCGAACTGGGCTGCATAAGCCCAATGGTTGAGCTACCGTTGAGCAACACAAAGTGTGAATTAGGCACGAGCAAGCTCAATGGAAGTTTAAATGATAACCTGGAATCAAATTGGAGATTGGAAAAGACCGCGACTGAACGCTGGTTAGTTCGAATGGGCAGGGTACGGAATGATCGGGAATTTTGCAGCGCCAAATGATCAACCAGACAAATGAATTTTTCGATATATCAACAACGCATAAACCAGACTTGGATCTAGACCAATTGAGCTGCCTCGTTCATTATCAATATTGTAGTCAGAAAATATCCAAGAAAGGACATACTTCACATTCCGCGCTACTGCATGATATTGCACTAGACACTCGGCTTGCCATATCAGGCGATATGCCAAGAAATTGTTGCTATTCGTGCCGGGGTAAAGGGTCTTTCAGGGATCGCATGTAGAATTAAGCTTTGCTGGGCGTGGCAGTGTTGAGCCTTAACCTTAAAGGACATGTGGTAAGAAATGTGCTACGGGTTGCTTTGACGCACGAAAGGTCATTGTACAACGCGTGAACAGCTATCTATCAAATGAACAATCCCTCAAACAGTGGCTATTTCTCTCCAAGGTCTTTTGGTAACTTTGCCCAAAAGGCTGTCAAAGAGTTTTTGAATAGTTCCCCTCGAATCGAACAACTCTAGAACAATGAACGTTATAGCATACAAAAAGGGACCTCCCGCTTCAACGGTAAGATCATAGTCTCAACCAAGCATTCAAACACTCAGATAGACAAAAAATCGATCAACTAACGCCATGAGTCATCACCAACGCCGAAAACACCACTCATCCCGCCGTCGCGAGAGTGAGAGGAGAGAGGCACGAGATCGATGGTCGCATGCCGATCCAAACCACCCGGTCGAACTCGGCGAGATCCGCAGGGAACAATGTCACACTCCACGACGCCGTGAGGTGAGACCACGCAGGAGAAGAGAGGAAGAACCTTCAGATTGTTGTAACATCATGTGAAGAATCACGTGAATGATGGAGTGAGGGGTAAATTGCCAAGCAAAGCAGTAGAGTAAGTTGAGAAACAACTTGACTTTTTCAGGCGTAATTTCCTTCGAAAGTCCTCCGCAAATGATCAACGGCATCTAAGTAAGTAAGTTTGAAACCCATTTGACTTGTGCGAGCGTTCATGATTCCAAATAAAATAAATCTCCATGAAGATTAAAAGTAATATTCTATAGTCCCTCAAAACGTGCAAATGATCGAAACCCAAGAATGGTTAGGGAACTTCCAGTAAATCACTTGACCTGCTTTGCATTCCAAACATTACAATTAAGTGAACTTAACACAAAAGAATCTATGGGTGTACTCCAATTCTACAGCCCAAATTGAGCTATAATACCATGGAATACAAGCGAGGAAAGTACCCACACCCCAATGTATGTTTCAAAGTAGGCCGGGAAATCTATCTCTTTTGGGTGGTCAAAACCTTGAGGGAGGAATGCCGACTTTGGCACTACAAGTATTAATCTATGAATGAAGTCAGAGATGAAAAGTGATTTCAGAGACCCAATAATCTCGAGTGAGGGCTAGTTTGGATATACAAATCCGCGCTGAATCCACTAAATATTCTACACTTTTTGAAAACAGATTTTGAATTTATATTTAAACATTAAATTGCGGATTTTATCAAATAATCTATATTTCAATAAATTTAATATATTTTGAAATGGAAAAAAGATAAATCATTTTAAAATAATACTAAATAATCCATATTTTTCAATAAATTTATATAGAAAAATGA